>SJYQ01096209.1:6596-17963 GCA_006410935.1 Redunca redunca
CAGCTTGGTCTCCTCGTGTCAATCATTTTCTTCTTCTTACTCTGTCTTTCAGGCTAGTTCCCATCTGGAGTACAGAAGTCCGCCGTGTCTACTTATTTGCCTGGGTTTTTAAGACCTGAACCGGCACTCCCTCGGGAGGCCGGGAGGGCACCTGCGGCCTCACGTAGACGGTGCAAGTCTCTTGTCTTGAGACTTTATTGACTTTCTGTATAAACCAAGGAACATCAGCCTCTTTTCTTCTCTCCTCTATTTTCTTATCTACAACATTCTTAACTATCTCTCTCTATATATCAATCTCAATCGCCGACGCCGTTTCTCCTTCGGGTTTCCCTGGATCCTGCGGGGGCTGGACCCCGGCGCTACAGGATGCCAAATCATAGTGGAAAGTTCCAAGGCAGGAGTAGCTATTTGCACTCTGCATAGGGATCAGGCTGAAACCAAGAAGCTATAGATTGGAAGTCTGGACCTTAAAACACATTTTTCTGGATAAATGTTATTGATTTTCTAATTAGAGCCAAAGGCCAATCCGCAGTCATCCGTTAAGCCTTTGAGATGCCCAAATGTTAACCAGGTACCCAGGGTATTATGGCCTGCAGGAGTATTTGAGGCCAAGTACCTCCTGAAGAACGGCTTCCATTGTAGCTCAGTTCATAAAGAATCTGCATGCAATGCAGGAGACCTGGGTTTGATTCCTAGTTCGGGAAGATCCCATGGAGAAGGAAATGGCAACCCACTTCAGTATTCTTGCCTGGAGAATCCCAGAGACAGAGGAGCCTGGGAGGCTACAGTCCATGGGGGCAAGAGTCAGACACGCTTAGCGACTCAACTACCGCAGTCTCAAAAACAACAGAATGATCTCTGTTCATTTCCAAGGCAAACCATTCAATATCAAGGTAATCCAAGTCTATGCCCCGGCCAGTAATGCTGAACAAGCTGAAGTTGAAGAGTTCTATGAAGACCTACAAGACCTTCTAGAACTACCACCCAAGAAAGATGTCCTTCACATTATAGGGGACTAGAATGCGCAAGTAGGAAGTCAAGAAATACCTGAGTAACAGGCAAATTTGGCCTTGGAGTACAAATGAAGCAGGGCAAAGGATAACAGAGTTTTGCCAAGAGAATGCACTGGTCATAGCAAAAACCCTCTTCCAACAACAAAAGAGAAGATGCTACACATGGACATCACCAGATAGTCAACACCAAAATCAGACTGATTATATTCTTTGCAGCAAAAGATGGAGAAGCTCTATACAGTCAACAAAAACAAGACCAAGAGCTGACTGCGGCTCACATCATGAACTCCTTATTGCCAAACTCAGACTTAAATTGAAGAAAGTGGGGAAAACCACTAGACCATTCAGGTATGACCTGAATCAAATCCCTTGTGACTAGCAGTGGAAGTGACAAGTAAATTCAAGGGATTAGATCTGATAGAGTGCCTGAAGAACTATGGACAGAGGTTTGTGACATTGTACAGGAGGCAGTGATCAAGAGCATCCCCAAGAAAATGAAATGCAAAAAGGCAAAATGGTTGTCTGAGCAGGCCTTACAAATAGCTGAGAAAAGAAGAGAAGTGAAAAGCAAAGGAGAAAAGGAAAGATATACCCATTTGAATGCAGAGTTTCAAAGAACAGCAAGGAGAGAAAAGAAAACCTTCCTTAGTAATAAATGCAAAGAAATAGAGGAAACAATAGAATGGGAGAGACTAGAGATCTCTTTCACCCCACTTCAGTACTCTTGCCTGGAAAATCCCATGGATGGAGGAGCCTGGAAGGCTGCAGTCCATGGGGTCAGACACGACTGAGTGACTTCACTTTCACTTTTCACTTTCATGCTTTGGAGAAGGAAATGGCACCCCACTCCAGTGTTCTTGCCTGGAGAATCCCAGGGACGGGGGAGCCTGGTGGGCTGCCATCTTTGGGGTCGCACTAACAGAAGCAGAAGATATTAAGAAGAGGTGGCAAGAATACACAGAAGAACTGTACAAAAAAGAGCTTCACGACCCAGATCATCACGATAGTGTGATCACTGACCTAGAGCCAGACATCCTGGAATGTGAAGTCAAGTGGGACTTAGGAAGCATCACTGCAAACAAAGCTAGTGGAGGTGATGAAATTCCAGTTGAGCTATTTCAAATCCTAAAAGATGATACTGTGAAAGTGCTGCACTCAATATGCCCAGAAATTTGGAAAACTCATCAGTGGCCACAGGACTGGAAAAGGTCAGTTTTCATTCCAATCCCAAAGAAAGGCAAAGCCAAAGAATGCTCAAACTACCGCACAATTGTACTCATCTCACAGGCTACCAATGTAATGCTCAAAATTCTCCAAGCCAGGCTTCAACAGTACATGAACCATGAACTTACAGATGTTCAAGCTGGATTTAGAAGAGGCAGAGGAACCAGAGATCAAATTGCCAACATCCGTTGGATAACGAAAATGCAAGAGAGTTCCAGAAAAACATCTATTTCTGCTTTATTGACTATGCCAAAGCCTTTGACTGTGTGGATCACAACAAACTGTGGAAAATTCTTAAAGAAATGAGAATACCAGACCACCTGACCTGCCTCCTGAGAAATCTGTACGCAGGTCAGGAAGCAACAGTTAGAACTGGACATGGAACAACAAACTGGTTCCAAATAGGAAAAGGAGCATGTCAAGGCTGTATATTGTCACCCTGCTTATTTAACTTATATGCAGAGTACATCATGTGAAATGCGGGGCTGGATGAAGCCCAAGCTGGAATCAAGATTGCCAGGAGAAATATCAATAACCTTAGATAAGCAGATGACACTACCATTATGGCAGAAAGCGAAGAAGAACTGAAGAGTCTCTTGATGAAAATGAAAGAGGAGAGTGAAAATGTTGGCTTCAAACTCAGCATTCAGAAAATTAAGATCATAGCATCTTGTCCCATCACTTCATGGCAAATAGATGGGGAAACAATGGAAATAGTGACAAACTTTATTTATTTGGGCCCCAAAATCACTGCAGATGATGATTGCACCAATGAAATTAAAAGATGCTTGTTCCTTGGAAGAAAAGCTATGACCAACCTAGACACCATATTGAAAAGCAGAGATATTACTTTGCCAACAAAGGTCCGTCTAGTCAAAGCTATGGTTTTTCCAGTAATCATATGGATGTGAGAGTTGGACCATAAAGAAGGCTGAGCGCTGAAGAATTGATGTTTTGAACTGTGGCGTTGGAGAAGACTCTTGAGTGTCCCTTGGACTGCAAGGAGATCCAACTAGTCCATCCTAAAGGAAATCAGTCCTGAATATTCATTGGAAGGACTAATGTTGAAGCTGAAACTCCAATACTTTGGCCACCTGATGCAAAGAACTGACTCATTGGAAAAGACTCTGACTCTGGGAAAGATTGAAGGCAGAAGGGGGAAGGGGACGACAGAGGATGAGATGCTTGCATGGCATCACCGACTCAATGGACATGTGTTTGAATAGACTCCGGGAGTTGATGTTGGACAGGGAGGCCTGGCATGCGGCAGTCCATGGGGTCGCAAAGAGTCAGACACGACTAAGTGACTGAACTGAACCACCAGTCCCCCCACCCCCTGGACATGCTTGCAGCACACACCAGCCCCTATGCCGGCTGTCCTGAGAATGTTGCCCCTTCCCTCCCTGGCCCACCTGCTAAATGTGATTGCTATAATTTTGGTGTATTTTCCACTAATCTTTTAAAATTGTATTTTCTTTATTTTAATTAATAGTTGTATATACATACCCCCTTTTTAAAAAAATAACTCACTTCAAAGAACATTCAGCAAATATTATTATTCTACTTATTTTCTGCACCATGCGTTTTTCACTGCAAATGTCTGGTAGATCTTTCCATATCAAGACTTCTAGAGCTGACTCTGTTTTTTGACTGTATAGTATTCCATTAGGTGGATGCAGCATAATTTGGATGAAAGTGAAATTCACTCAGTCATGTCTGACTCTTTGCGACCCCATGAACTATACAGTTCATGGAATTCTTCAGGCCAGAATACTGGAGTGGGTAGCCTTTCCCTTCTCGAGGGGCTCTTCCCCACCCAGGAATCGAACCAGGGTCTCCGGCACTGCAGGCAAATTCTTTACCAGCTGAGCTACCAGGGAAGGATAGCCAGTCATTTATTGATGCATCCATTTGGTATGTTTTCAATCTTTTGCTATTATAAGAAAATGCTGAGTTCCGGTTTCCCATCCAGCATGTAAGGAGTTTGGAATTCATCACTCCTATCGTCACAAGAAGAAAGGTAAATAGATTGAAAATCAAACAGTCCTTTCAAATCTTTACATCAGAAAATTGAGATCTCACAGTTAACTGCCCCTCAAATGGGAGGGACAGGCAATTACATAAAATTACAGCTTACTAGAGCAGAAGCCTTGGAACAGAAGCCTGCAGCTGGAGCCAGTACCAGGGTAGGAAAACTTACATTGTAACTGATAAATCACTGGAGATTCAGTGTGGAAAAACTAGAGAGCTAAAGACGCGAGGTTGGGGGTGGGGGTGTCCTGTCTTAGGAGAGCCCCCATAGTTTTCTATGTTTTACCTCTAGGAGTTCCACCATATTTTGTGCAGACTGAAGAAAAATCCCCTCCTCCTTCTCAGCAGGGAGCGGGAAAAATAACCTTTGCAAAATATGCCCAGAGTATTCTGTTCTCCTTAATAAAGACCTGCCTTCAAGGGAAACTTTATTTATTGTTTTTGGCTGTGCTGGGTCTTTGCTGCACGAACTTTCTCTAGTTGCAGAGAGTGAGTTTACTCTCTAGTTGTGGTACTTGGGTTTCTCACTGTGGTGACTTTGGTTGTGCAGCACAGGCTCTAGGTGGGTGAGCTCAGTTGCTGTGGCACGCAGGCTTAGTTGCCTCACAGCATGTGGAATCTTTCTGGAACAGGAATTAAACCCATGTCTCCTGCATTGGCAGGCAGATTCTTATCCACTGGACCACCAGGGAAGTCCCAGGACAAACTTTGTCACATTGCTGAACTATTTTGGGTATCACTAGAGCCTAAAAGATGTGGGCTGGGATGTTGGTCCCTGTAGCGTTTTACAAACAGTAAGAGAAATACTCAACTCCAGTCCCCACTAGCCTTCCTGTTTCACCTGCCATGAGGAAGGGGGAAAGGATGAGAAGTACCTGTGAAGGTCACAGTTCAAGGACCCAGGCTCACAAAAAGACTAAGACTTAATCATAAACTATAGAATGCTTCCCCTCCCCCACACATTACCACCACATCACTAAATGGCCATTTACGACAGTTTCCTTTTCCCAGTACATCATGTCCGACTTTTAACCAAAAATTACAAGGCATACCAAAAGACAAAAAGTTTCAAGAGATAGCAAGTATCAGAACAAAATTCAAATACAGAAAAGATGTTAGAATTATACAAGGAATTTTTTTAAAATCTGTGATTAATATCCTAAAACTTCTGGTGAGAACAATGGTCAACATGTAAGAACAGACGAATAACGTAAGCAAAGAGTTGGAAACTCTAAGAAAGAATTTAAAAGAATTTTTCTAGAAATAAAAAACACTATAACAGAAATGAGTGCCTTTGGTGGCTTCATCAGTAGACTGGACATGCCCAAGAAAAGAATAAGTGAGTTGGAATATATGTTAATGGGAACTTCTAAAACTGAAATGTAAAGAGGAAAAAAAGAATGAAAAAGACAGGATAGAATATCCAAGAACTGGAAGAGGAGGCACAATCATAAATGATATAATGTATGCTGCTGCTAAGTCGCTTCAGTCGACTCTGTGCGACCCCATAGACGGCAGCCCACCAGGCTGGTATAATGTATATATAATGGGAATAATAGAAGGTGAAGAAAGAGAAAAAGGAAATGAATAAATATTTGAACTAACAATTGCTGAGTATTTTCCAATATTAATGACATCAAACATCAGACATCAAACCACAGATACAGGGAGCTCAGAGAATACCAACCAGCATAAATACCAAAAAATCTATACCTAGGCATGGCATACTGAAACTGTAGAAAGCCAAGGACGAAGAGAAAATCTTAAAAGAAGCCAGAGGAGATAAAGAAACCTTACCTACCGAGGAGCAAAAATAATAATCACATTGTAATTTCCTTCAGAAACCAAGCAAACAAGAAGAGAGAAGGTTTGAGTGAAACATTTCAAGTGTTGAAAGAAAAAAATACCAACCTAGAACTTGGTATCTAGTCAGTTATCTTTCAAATGTAAAGGAAAAATGAACACTTTCTCACACAAAGAAAAATTGAGAGGATTTTTTTGCCAGTAGATCTGCCTTTCAAGAAATGTTAAAATAAGTTCTTCAGAAAGAAGAAAAACAGTAATACAATTTAGAAACTTGGATCAAAAGAAAGAAAGAAAGGACATTAGAAAAGGAATAAGTGGGGGCTTTCCTGGCCTTCCAGTGGTTAGGACTCCAAGCTCTCACTGACATGGGCCTCAGTTTGATCTCTGGTCAGGGAACTAAGATCCCACAAGCCATATGGGATGGCCAAAAAAAAAAAAAGAAGAGAAAAGGAATAAATGAAGATAAAATAAGGTATTTATTTTTCTTATTCTTAACTGATTTAAGAATTAAATCAATTGTTCAAAATAATAATAGCAACAATGTCAGCAATAATAGCAATGCTTGATAAGTGTAATAGCTAATACATAACTGAAATGAATGACAGGATGTTATAAGGATCAGGAGGGAGGAATCTAAAATACTCCATTATGAGGTATTAGCACTACTCATGAAGTGGTATAGTGTTATTTGAAAGTGAACTGAACTAGTTGTAAATATATATTGCAAACTCTAGGGGAACCACTAAAAATATATATAACCAATATGCTAAGAGAGGAGAGAAAATGGAGTCATATACAAAATGTTCAGTTAAAACCAGAGAAGGCAGCACCCCCCATGTTAATTGCAGCATGATTTACAATAGCCAAGATATGGAGACAACCTAAGCGTCCATCAACAGATGAATAAAGAAAATGTGAGATATATACAATGGATAATTCAGCCATAAAAAAAGGATGATATCTTGGCATTTGCAAAAACATGGATGCCCATGAGGGCATTATGCTAAGTGAAATAAGTCAGACAGACACAGACAAGTACTGTATGCCCTCACTTCTATGTGAAATCTTTAAAAAATAAAATGAAAGCATGCTCATAGATGCAGGAACAGGTTGGTGGTTGCCAGAGATGGAGGGGGCAGGTGGGCAAAACTGTTGAAGTGCATCAAAAGGTACAAACTTCCAGTTATAAAATAAATAAGTCACGGGGATGAAATGTACAGGGTGGTGACCATCGTTTATAATACTGTATTGTAATATTTGAAGGTTGCTGGGAGAGTAGATAGGAAAAGTCCTTATCACAAGAAAAAAATTTTTGCTGTAACCATGTCTGGTGACAAATGTTAACTAGACTTATTGCAGTGATCATTTTGCAATACATACACATAACAAATCATGCTGAACACCTGAAGCTAATATAATGTTATATACAGTTATAGCTCATAAAAAGACAAAAGGCAGAAAAAAAGAAGGCAAACACATACACACAAAACACACACACACAAACAAGGACAATGATTAGAAAACAGGAATGTTAATCCAACTATATCAGTAATCACTTTAAACATCAGTGTTCTAAGTACATCAAATAAAAGACAAAAACTGTCAAGAGTAGATTACAAAAAAAAAGCCCCAATCATTGTTGTCTACAAGAAACCCACTTTAAATATAGAGACAAATAAATTGAAATGATAAATTAAAAGTAAAGGGCTAGAGGACTTCCAGTGAACATGGGTTTGATTCCTGGTTCAGAAATGGAGATCCTACTTGCTGTGTGGTGTGCAAAAAAAAAAAAAAAAAAAAGGAAGGGATAGAGAAGGAAGGGAAAGAGAAAGATACACAAAGGTAACTCTAGTAAAAAGAAAGCTGGAGTAACTATATTAATTTCCAACAAAAATACTTCAGTGAATATCATTGTACCCATATTTTTTTCTTATTTAGAAAACAGATGATCTCTTTCTCTATACATTTTTGTTTGGTTTGTTTTCCACTTTTACTTAGACATAAAATATATACAGTAACTTGGGTAAAAGGCACTAAAGAGTATAGCTTGATGAATTTTTTACATACATGTATTTTTCATAGGTTCAACAATAATATTATCAAATAGTAATGAACTTCAGCACTGTTCTAAGTACTTTACATGTATATTCCTTTAATTCTCTTACTAAACCTATAACTTAGGTACTGTGCATGCTAAGTCGCTTCAGTCGTGCCCAGCTCTTTGTGACCCTATGGAACATAGCCCACCAGGCTCCTCTGTCCAAGGGATTCCCTAGGCATAAATACTGGAGTGGGTTGCCTTGCCCACTTTACCACTGGTGCCATCTGAGAAGCCCAACTTAGGTACTATTATCATCCTATTTTAGAGATGAGGAAACTATGGCACAGGTAGATTAAGCATTTGGCCTCCCACACAGTCAGGCCATAATGTCTGTGCTCTGAATATTTCCATACTATAAAGATAATCATGGAAGTGGCTTAGCACACTGCGTGATGCACAATATTAAGTGCTCTAAATATTATCATCAGGGCTTCCCTGGTGGAAAGTGAAAGTGTTAGTCGCTCAGTTGTGTCCGATGCTTTGTGACTCCAGGGACTGTAGCCTGCCAGGCTCCTCTGTCCATGGAATTCTCCAGGCAAGAATACAGGAGTGGGTTGCCATTCCCTTCTCCAGGAGATCTTCCCGACCCGGGGATTGAACCCAAATCTCCCACATTGCAGGCAGATTCTTTACCATGTGAGCCACCAGTGGTTTAGAATCCGCCTTGCAATGCAGGGGACACCAGTTCAATCCCTGGTCCAGAAAGATCACACATGCCTCAGGGCAACTAGGCCTGTGTGCCACGACTACTGAGCCCATGCTTTAGAGCCTGTGATCTGCAATAAGAGAAGCCACCACTAGAGAAGCCCCCTTTCACCTAACTAGAGAAAACCTGTGAGCATCAATGAAGACCCAGTGCAGCAAAAACAAAATTTTTCTTTAATATTATCATTGTTTTTACAACCATTAATAAATACAATTTCACCGAATCTGAGGTGCTATCAATTGTAACATACATCATTATTTTAAATACTACCACCAAGGAAAGATAACACCATCAGTCATAATCATTGAAGACTGGATTGAGTGTTTTGACATACATTCCAATCTCAAAAAGGTGAAAAAATGGACTTTATGAAATGAATGAAATTTGTGCAGTATTATTTGTACATACAGTGCTGCCATTAGTGTTGTCCAATACCATCTAGGGCCTGAGGGCCCTCCTTTGAACTGTAAAACCTGCATATCTAACTGCCTTTTTAATGTCTCCACATGGAAGCTTCAAAGGCACCCAAAAGATCACATTGGTCAAAATTGAGCTCTCAATAGTCTTTTACAGTCAATCTATTCTTCCAAATTATTCAAGACCCAAATCTTGGCATCAACAAATTCTGATGTCTCTGCTGCTGCTGCTGCTGCTGCTAAGTTGCTTCAGTTGTGTCCGACTCTGTGCAACCCCATAAACACCAGCCCACCAGGCTCCCCCGTCCCTGGGATTCTCCAGGCAAGGACACTGGAGTGGGTTGCCATTTCCTTCTCCAATGCATGAAAGTGAGAAGTGAAAGTGAAGTCGCTCAGTTGTGTCCGACTCTTAGCAACCCCATGGACTGCAGCCTATCAGGCTCCTCCTTCCATGGGATTTTCCAGGCAAGAGTACTGGAGTGGGTTGCCATTGCCTTCTCCTCTGATATCTCTACCTTCAATATAAACCCAGAATTCAGCCACTTCTCACAACCCTCACACTGCAATTACACTGTTCCACAGCACCCCTTGACAGAGATGGATAGCTGCTTACCTAATCCAGGTTTTCTGTGTCTTCCTGGGGACACATTTCCCAAGCCTCTTTTGCAGTTAGGTATGGCCAGGCAATGAAATGATAGCAAAGGAATGTGAGAACAAACTGCATGTGCCACTTTCAGTCTGTCCTTATAAATAACCTCCCAAGCTTACTCCTACATGTTTGTGCCTTGCTCCAAGGCAAGCTTGTAGCTTTCCAGCTTGCTACAACGTTTCCAGCTTGCTACAACGTTTTCAGCTTGCTACAGCAGAGATGGCTCTGTACCTTACCCTATGGATGACCTTGGTTGCAGCTACTGCTGTTAAGTCGCCCCAGTCGTGTCCAACTCTGACCTACAAGACCTTTTAGAACTAACACCCAAAAAAGATATCCTCTTCATGATAGGGGACTGGAATGCAAAAGTAGGAAGTCAAGAAACACCTGGGGTAACAGGCAAATTTGGCCTTGGAGTACAGAATGAAGCAGGGCAAAGGCTAATAGAGCTTTGCCAAGAGAACGCACTGGTCATAGCAAACACCGTCTTCCAACAACACGGGAGAAGACTCTACACATGGATATCACAAGATGGTCAACACCGAAATCAGATTGTTGCAGCCAAAGATGGAGAAGCTCTATACAGTCAGCAAAAACAAGACCAGGAGCTGACTGTGGCTCAGATTATGAACTCCTTATTGCCAAATTCAGACTTAAATTGAAGAAAGTGGGGAAAACCACTAGACCATTCAGGTATGACCTAAATTAAATCCCTTATGATTATACAGTGGAAGTGAGAAATAGATTTAATGGACTAGATCTGATAGACAGAGAGCCTGAGGAACTATGGACGGAGGTTCGTGACATTGTACAGGAGACAGGGATCAAGACCATCCCCATGGAAAAGAAATGCAAAAAAGCAAAATGGCTGTCTGAGGAGGCCTTACAAATAGCTGTGAAAAGAAGAGAAGTGTAAAGCAAAGGAGAAAAGGAAAGATATAAGCGTCTGAATGCAGAGTTCCAAAGAATAGCAAGGAGAGATAAGAAAGCCTTCCTCAGCGATCAATGCAAAGAAATAGAGGAAAAGAACAGAATGGGAAAGACTAGAGATCTCTTCAAGAAAATTAGAGATACCAAGGGAACATTTCATGCAAAGATGGGCTCGATAAAGGACAGAAATGGTATGGACCTAACAGAAGCAGAAAATATTTAGAAGAGCTGGCAGGAATACACAGAAGAACTGTACAAAAAAGAGCTTCCCAACCCAGATAATCATGATGGTGTGATCACTCACCTAGAGCCAGACATCCTGAAATGTGAAGTCAAGCGGGCCTTAGAAAGCATCACTATGAACCAAGCAAGTGGAGGTGATGGAATTCCAGTAGAGCTATTTCAAATCCTGAAAGATGATGCTGTGAAAGTGCTGCACTCAATATGCCAGCAACTTTGGAAAACTCAGCAGTGGCCACAGGACTGGAAAA
>SJYQ01096209.1:17973-34277 GCA_006410935.1 Redunca redunca
CCAAAGAATGCTCAAACTACCGCACAATTGCACTCATCTCACATGCTAGTAAAGTAATGCTCAAAATTCTCCAAGCCAGGCTTCAGCAATACATGAACCGTGAACTTCCAGATATGCAAGCTGGTTTTAGAAAAGGCAGAGGAACCAGAGACCAAATTGCCAACATCCTCTGGATCATGGAAAAAGCAAGAGAGTTCCAGAAAAACATCTATTTCTGCTTTATTGACTATGCCAAAGCCTTTGACTGTGTGGATCACAATAAACTGTGGAAAATTCTGAGAGAGATGGGAATACCAGACCACCTGACCTGCCTCTTGAGAAACCTATATGCAGGTCAGGAAGCAACAGTTAGAACTGGACGTGGAACAACAGACTGGTTCCAAATAGAAAAAGGAGTATGTCAAGGCTGTATATTGTCACGCTGCTTATTTAACTTATATGCAGAGTATGTCATGAGAAACGCTGGGGTGGAAAAAGCACAAGCTGGAATCAAGATTGCCGGGAGAAACATCAATAACCTCAGATATGCAGATGACACCACCCTTATGGCAGAAAGTGAAGGGGAACTAAAAAGCCTCTTGATGAAAGTGAAAGAGGAGAGTGAAAAAGTTGGCCTAAAGTTCAACATTGAGAAAACGAAGATCATGGCATCCGGTCCCATCACTTCATGGGACATACATGGGGAAACAGTGCAAAGAGTGGCACTGTTTATTTTTTGGGCTCCAAAATCACTGCAGATGCTGACTGCAGCCATGAAATTAAAAGACACTTACTCCTTGGAAGAAAAGTTATGACCAACTTAGACAGCATATTGAAAAATAGAGATATTACTTTGCCAACAAAGGTCCGTCTAGTCAAGGCTATGGTTTTTCCAGTGGTCAAGTATGGATTTGAGAGTTGGACTGTGAAGAAAGCTGAGCGCCGAAGAATTGATGCTTTTGAACTGTGTTGCTGGAGAAGACTCTTGAGAGTCCCTTGGACTGCAAGGAGATCCAACCAGTCCATCCTAAATGAGATCAGTCCTGGGTGTTCACTGGAAGGGCTGATGCTGAAGCTGAAACTCCAATACTTTGGCCACCTCATGTGAAGAGTTGACTGACTGGAAAAGACCCTGATGCTGGGAGGGATTGGGGGCAGGAGGAGAAGGGGACGACAGAGGATGAGATGGCTGGATGGCATCACCGACTTGATGGACATGAATCTGAGTGAATTCCGGGAGTTGGTGATGGACAGGGAGGCCTGGCATGCTGTGATTCATGGGGTCGCAAAGAGTCGGACATGACTGAGCCACTGAACTGAACTGAACTGAACTGAAGCATACTCCTGCATGTTTTTGCCTTGCTCCAAGGCAAGTTTGTAGCTTTCCAGCTTGCTACAACGTTTCCAGCTTGCTGCAACAGAGATGGTTCTATACCTTACCCTATGGATGACCTTGGTTGCAGCTGCTGCTGCTAAGTTGCTTCAGTCGTGTCCAACTCTGTGTGACCCCATAGATGGCAGCCCACCAGGCTCCCCCGTCCCTGGGATTCTCCAGGCAAGAGCGCTGGAGTGGGTTGCCATTTCCTTCTCCAACGCATGAAAGTGAAAAGTGAAGAGGAAGTCACTAAGGCATGTCTGACTGCTATCGACCCCGTGGACTACAGCCTACCAGGCTCCTCTGTCCATGGGATTTTCCAGGCAAGAGTACTGGAGTGGCGTGCCATTGCCTTCTCCAATGGAAAGTTGGAGAGTTTTATTAAATGGTGTGAAAGGCTTGATTAAGGTAACACCTGTATTTAAAAAGACGTCAAGGGATATCTCTGGTGGTCCAGTGGTTAGGATTCCAAGCTCCCAATGCAGGAAGCCCAGGTTCAATCTCTGGTCAGGGAAGTAGATTCTGCATGCCACCTAAAGATCCCATGTGCTGCAACCAAGAGCTGACATGCCACAGTGATGATTCTACATGTGACTGAGCCAATGGCTTTAGGGAAAGAGGATAGAAGGAAGTGTTAATAGTGTGTATTGATGGTTACTTGGTGTGTTTAACAAGGTATTTTTCCAAGAAAACGAAAAGCTCAGGCCAGAATTGTCAGATTCAATGACAAAATGGAAAAGAGGGAAAAAATTGGGGAACACAAGGTTAGAAAAGCTGCCTACTTTTGAATCCCCAACAACAAGAGAAAAGACTGAAAGAGGCTTTGTGCAACAGAGTGTAAGGGACAAGCTGTATCAGGACACGCTGGTGGCCTTGCACATCTCCATATAGGTCACAGAAGCAGGGCTTGTGGGTAGTCTGACCAGACTTGGCAGAAGGCTCTGTGATTCCTCCTGGAACAAAGGGAGATAAGGACAGGGAGCTGCTGCAGGGCAGTTTCCCCTCACTATCTTGTGGCAGACTGCCACAAGGCCATTTCTCACCCGTCTTCCTGGTTCTGGGGAGGGCAACCCTTTCTACCCACCCCACTATCCGCCAGGCTACAGCTGCCAACCTCCATGGCTATCTAGAAAACTGCTTGACTGTAGTTTAGAATTGGCCTCCCCCCAGCAAAACGACTTAGCACACTGGTGTTCAGTCATTTGGCTCCTCTTGTTCAGTATGATGCTTTGGGACAAGGGACGTGGGGAGCAGAGACCATGCTGATCTCGCCTATGTGGTCTCTGTAATATATAATCTAAATGCATTTGGCCTCATTATCTCTCCCCAGCCTAACAGCTGCAATCGTGTCAGCCACCAGGCCCCAGCTTAGGGACTGCTTAAGCACTTGACACAAGGCACATTAAGACTCCTCAGGTTAAAAAAAAAAAAACAAACGAAAAGACTCCTCAGTTAAACAGAGGGACTCTGCCCTGAAGCAAAAATCAGACTGAGTATGAAATAGATAACCAGCAAGGACCTACTGTATCGCACAGGGAACTATAGTCAATGTTTTATAATAACCTATACGGGAAAAGAGCTTCCCTGGTGGTTCAGTGGTAAAGAATCCACCCGTCAATGTAGGAGATGAGGGTTCATTCCCCAGGTTGGGAAGATCCCCTGGGGGAGGAAATGGCAACCCACTCCAGTATTCTTAATTGGAAAATCCCCTGGACAGAGGAGGAGCCTGGAGGGCTACAGTCCATGGGGTAGCAAAGAGTCAGATATGACTGAGCACATTCGCATAAGGGAAAAGAATCTGAATATATATATATATATATATATGTCTAACTGAATCACTTTGCTGTATACCTGAAACTAACACAGCATTGTAAATCAACCATACTTCAACTAAAAAAAAAGAAAAAAAATCAGATTGATGGTGGTGGTTGGTGTCCATCCTTCTTATCTGAGCCTGTCTTTTGTGACGGCATCAAGGTAGCCATCATTCACTTGAAAAAGGAAAAGCATGGGAGGTAAAGAAGGAGGTAAAAACACAAAGCAGGCTTAACAACTATGTCTAGGAAAGAACTTTGAACATGGTTACAAAACTCAAAATTGCCCAGAAGCAAAAAGATCAGAGGCCTATTCAGGTTTGAGGGAAATGAATCGCCAAAGAAACCAAGAGCCCAGTCTGGAAAAGCCTGGAGGTTTAAAACAACCCTAGGGCAGGAGTGAGCTGGAAAGTTGATGTAGTCTCCAATCCCCATCATTGCCTCTGACTCCGTATCCTACTTGTCTTCCTCACTCTGTATTCCAACCAGCCTCTGGACCATTCCTTCAACATGATAAGCATGCCCTCACTTCAGATCCTAGGACTTTGTGTTTCCTCTGCCTGAAAAATATTTTTCCAAATATTGACATGGCCAAGTACACTGTGGATCCCAATCGCAGGTATGCTTAGGGGTAACTGAAAGAAACCAACTAGCCTTTCTCATGCAGATGCCACTAACATTGAACCCGGTGCCCATGGACCTGATGCCACTCCCACAGGCACTGAGTCCAGTGTTAGTGGCATGAAAGGAAGGCTATGGTAAGCTACTCACTCTGCCCCAGGGTCAGGCAAGGACTTCAGAGCCCCTCAAATGCAACTACAGTAAGTCTCCTACATATGAAATTTTAAGTTTCAAATTTTCACAGATACAAACATTTGTTTGCATGTCAGGGGCTTTGCTGGTAGCTCAGACAGTAAAGAATCTGCCCGCAATGTGGGAGACCTGGGTTCAGTTCCTGGGTCAGGAAGATCCCCTCGAGAAGGGCGTGGCAACCCACTCCAGTATTTTTGCCTGGAGAAGCCCATGGACAGAGGTGCCTGGCGGACTCTAGTCCATGCTGTTGCAAAGAGTCAGACACTACTGAGCAACTAACACTTCTTCGAATGTCAATCATGTAAGTTAGTTCAAGTGTCTGGCGTACACTGTCATATATGTGCATCCTGTACAAGTGGTTGTGCTTTTGTGCACTTTACTGCACAGTACTGTATAGAGTACAGTAGTGTGTGCCTTGCTCAGTCACTCAGTCATGTCCAACTCTTTGCAACCCCATGGACTGTAGCCCACCAGGCTCCTCTGTCCATGGGATCCTCCAGGCAAGAATACTGGAATGGGTAGCCATTCCCTTCTCCAGGGGATCTTTCTAACCCAGGGATCAAACCCACATCTTTGGTATCTCCTGCATTGGCAGGCAGGTTCTTTACTTGCTGAACCACCAGTACTGTACTTTAAGATAAAAAATGTTTTATTTTTTGTGTTTGTTTATATATTATTTCATGAAGCCATGAAATTATGACACTTGCTCCTTGGAAGAAAAGCTATGACCAACCTAGACACCATATTAAAAAGCAGAGACATAAAGTTTGCCAACAAAGGTCTGTCTAGTCAAAGCTATGGTTTTTCCAGTAGTCATGTATGGATTTGAGAGTTGGACCATAAAGAAAGCTGAGCACCAAAGAATTGATGCTTTTGAACTGTAGTGTTGGAGAAGACTATTGTGAGTCCCTTGGACTGCAAGGAGATCCAACCAGTCCATCCTAAAGGAAATCAGTCCTGAATATTCATTGGAAGGACTGATGCTGAAGCGGAAACTCCAGTATTTGGCCATCTGATGTGAAGAAGTGACTCACTGGAAAAGACCCTGATGCTGGGAAAGATTGAAGGCAGAAGGAGAAGGGGACAACAGAGGATGAGATGGTTGGATGGCATTACCGACTCGATGGACATGAGTTTGAGTAGGCTCCGGGAGTTGGTGATTGACAGGGAAGCTTGGCATGCTGCAGTCCATGGGGTGGCAGAGAGTCAGACACGACTGAGCGACTGAACTGAACTGAACTGATATATTATTTGTGCGAAAAGTATTATAAATCTATTACAGTACAGTACTATATAGCCGATTATGTTAGTTGAGTACCTAGGCAAACTTTGTTGGACTTCCGAACAAATTGGACCTAATGAACGCACTCTCTGAATGGAACTCATTCATATGTAATTATTGTAATTATTTCCAGGAGTTGCTAAGGACTGTCACAGAGGCCCAGGAACAAGCCCATTCCAAGAATCTCTATGAGACTCTGTTCTCAGGGGACACCACAGACATTGCTGCCAGCATGAAGACTCCACTTTGGTGTCTCCTGTGACATTCAAGTTGGTCCTGCCCTGGTGGCCCCGTGGACAGTAGAGTGCAGAAGATGCCTGGTGGCTTGTGGATGGCTGGGGTGAACAGCTAGCTCTCTCCACACTGGGTTATCCTCTACTAAGGGGGCCCAGAGCAGTGCCAGATGGGAAATGAAGGCTAAGACAGCTATAGTGAGTCCTATAGTAAGAACATTGGCACCTTCCTAGTACCCTTGTCTTTTAGGTGTTCTGAGATCCAATTTCCAATGTATGCTGGGGGCAGGGAGGTTTCCCCAAACAAACAAGCAATTCTCAGACACCAGCAGGGTGTCCAAGAATTCAACTCAGGTCATATCAATTCTGATACCATCTACCCAGAGACAGCATCAGATTCCATAGGTTGAAGGTTCATTCCTACAGGACTGCCCTCTACCTCACCCCCACTTCAGATGCCAGTCCCAAGTCCAGGTTGTGACCTGTACTTTGGAACAGTTGGCTTTGTTCTAACAACCCACTCCTTGGGTTCGATTAATTTGCTAGAGCAGCTCAAAGAACTCATACATTTTACTCACTAGATCACTGGTTCATTATAAAAGGCTTTAACTCAAGAAGCCAGAGGGAAGAGATTCATAGAGCAAGGTGGGGGGATAGGACTCACCTGGGCTCATGCTTCCATGCCTTCCCTGGGCTCACCACTCTCCCCACATCTCCACGTGTTCACCAGCCTGGAAGCTCTCTGAACTCTGTACTTTTAGATGTTTATGTAGGCTTTGTTACACAGGCACGATTGACTAAGTCATTGGCCATGGGTGATAGATTCAACTTACAGCTCCCCTCTACTCCTCCAATATGAGGAGGTAGGGCTAAAAGTTCCAACCTTCTAAATCAACGTGTTGGTCCCCCTGGCAACCAACCCCTTTCTTAGGTACAGTCCAGAAGCCACCTCATTAACATAACAAAAGACACCTTTGTTGCTCTCTTCAATTCCAAAGTTCCATGGATTTTAGTAACTGCCACAATCGGGGACCAAAGATATATATTTCCTATTATAAGTCAAAATATCCCAGTTCACTCCCTGATCTTCAAATATGGATCCCTTACAGCAAAATAATCCTAAAAGTCAAAAGATACTGGCCCATGACTAGAATCCCACTCAGTCATTAATAAATTTCCAACCCAGCATCAGATCATATGAAAATGTCTCCCAGGGCCAGGTCCACTCAGGTTTGCAAGCTTCAATTTGATCTTTTCAGGTTCTAAAAGCAGGAGTGGGGTCAGCAACATGTGGCTTCACCCTTTCTGGTATCTTGCTTTGAGCCTCTTGGGAGATGTTAACATAATGTTGGATGTCCCTCATTATCGAACCAATTTATTTATTCATTCCTATTTACCCTGGGCTACCTTTTTCTCTTCTCTCCACCTATATCCAAATTTTCCTACCTTTGGGAGGGACTTTAGGTTCAGCCTCGGTGCTGGTGTAGATGGCAGGCAGCAATACTAGTTAAGCAAGCGCCTCCCCCCAGTGCTTCTCTAGTCAGATAAGGTTACACAGGCTCAGAACTAGCCGGCTATCTTTACCTCCAGGCAATATAGCTGCTTTTGCTGTTGATCCCAATTTTGTTACATGTGTGAAGGCACATCCCGCCCCATCAGGCTCTTAGGAATTCTGACACAAAGGTTAAAAACACAGTTGCAGTTTCTTACTCAGGAACCATCCCTGTTTCCAGCCCTGGTCTTGTGACCCCTGCATCAAGTAGGGAGGAAAAAAAAGCCAAAGTGATGTGGGGAAGAAAAAAATACCAATGCCTTTCACTCCCCCTTTCCCTCAGATCCACCAGAGAAACAGAGAAATCTACCCAGCGAGGAGACCCTTTAGCCTCACTCATGTGAGTGTTGAAGGCATGGAAGCTGGCCCTTCATGCTTCTATTCTCTGTTATGACAACCATTGTTCTAACTGCCCCTTCAGATTCCATCACACTCTGAAGAAGATACATTGCTGTCCATCCTTGGAGATTCCCATGGACAGAGGAGCCTGGCAGGCTACAGTCCGTGGGGTTGCAAAGAGTTGGACATGACTGAATGACTTAGCACAAACATACATCCTTTGACATTATGAGCTGGTGAAGTGTGTTCCTTAGTCTGAAGAAATGATGATCAGATGTTCAAATTGGTGCCTTCTCCTGTCTTCAGGTCCTTTCCTAACACCTGAGAACTGGCATCGACTACCGGGCAAGCAAAGCCCAGGCTGGGGTCAGTAGTGCTCCTGTCAGGACTCAGGACCATTTGGAGCCCCCAGTGCTTCCAGCCTTGGCCTCACTTGGCAGCTACAGTCAAGGTCTTCCCACCAGAATCTGCCACACAGCCCACTGCACCCCTGTCTGTCTCGCTGACAGAACAGCTCTTATTTGGCATCTTGCATCTCAGAGGGAACAAAAGGACCACGTCCGGATCAGTCCCATCTCTGCAGTGCTTCAGCACCCCTATATCCACTCGCTTCATGGGCCCAGGTGGCCACCTCCAGCAAGCGCGGGGATGGATATCTGCTTGTTGATTCCAGTCACCTCCCAAAGCCGGAATGGCATTCTCCCAACGAGCATTGACACGTCCTACCTTCACGCCCCCCCTCAAATTCCCATAGTGACTTCCATAAGGGCATCCCTTTAATAAGCCAGGTTTCCCTTGCCCTCTGCCTGACCGTATGGCTAAAGGCCACTGCCTATGAGTCAGTAAAAATTCAGACACAGGGGCTTTACCACTGTTCAATCCTTTCATCACTGCTAGGCAAACACCATACAACTCAGCCCACTGAGCTAATTTGTTTTCACCTTCTTCGATCAGGGGTGTTCATTCACTGTGGAACTGCTGTCCACAAACCAAGCGGCCCTTTCTCTGTCAGTAGAGAGCTGTTTATAGGGCACTGTTCAAATGACGGTAGAATCCAGCCTCTCCCCACACAGTTCTGGAGTCAGTCCTAGAAGAAAAGAGGCTCCCTGCTCCTGACTGTCTCCTTGCTTTCTTCCTCCCAATAGCAAAATCCTGTATAACCCATTCCCATATTGTTATGGACTGTTCTGGGCGCTGCCATTCCCATTAGGGCATTTCTCCAACGTTGTCCTTAACATTATAACCATTTCAGATTTAAGAGCACTTTAAGTCCTTCAGTCATAAGGGTAGCTTCAATTAATAATGTACAATAACAAGGTAGCAAATAGCCCTCAAATGGGAATTCTCTATTGCAAGTCCCAGTTGTCACGGGGAGTGCTAACAGGCTCCTGCCCTAAGTCCAAGCTACATTCCATGTTGGGCTATGGCACAGAGACTTTGTCCCTACAGGTACCCCAGCTTCTATTCCACTGTGTGGGCTTAGGCGGTCTTACTGGTTCCCATTTAGCAAGTCCCATTAATATTGCTTAAGGGGTGGAGTCACGTGTCCTCTGTTTTACAGTCCTCAGTGAGAGAAACATTCCCCGGTCAGATAGTATGTCTGTCCCCATGACAGGTAAGAGAGATACCACCACTTCACAGAAAGCCTGTTCCAACACACGGCTTCTCCCACAAAACTTTATCTTAGTACCATCCATTACGGTCCTAACTGTAGCCTCCCTTAGGACCTCATCCCCAGGTTTGGATTTTACAGCACTAGGTAGGGGAGGTGTTCCCCAGCCAGACATAACAGCCATTCCCACAAAACGTTCCGGTAACATCGACACAACTTTTTTTTTTAATTTTTATTTTTACTTTATTTTTCTTTACAATACTGTATTGGTTTTGCCATACATTGACATGAATCTGTCACGGGTGTACATGAGTTCCCAATCCTGAACCCCCCTCCCACCTCCCACCCCATATCACCTCTCTGGATCTTCCCCGGGCACCAGCCTCAAGCATCCTGTATCCTGTATCGAACATAGACTGGCGATTCATTTCTTACATGATAGTATACATGTTTCAATGCCATTCTCCCACCGACACAACTTTTTTACATAATCCCTGCTTAGACATTTGAACTTTGATGATTCTATCAACCATTCCATTTTTACTTTCTCTCCATCTAGTTTTAACCTAAGTAAGGGCTTCACCAATGGGTTCATGGGATTCTCCTATCAGTGAGTACTGGCATTTTATCCACTCTAGTGTAAAAGGCTTTAGGTCTCCAGCGAGGGGTCAAGCCTAGGGACCCCAACCCTTTTATCAATCTCTGTTTTGATTAACAGGCCTAAGCATGACCCCGAGCAATTACTATACTGGTCATGTTTCTCATCGCAAAAAGTTTGCTTTCCAGCTTTTAATTTCTCCACTAGGGTATATAGAGCGGACTTGTTTGGGGTCCTTTTGCCCACCCATCCTTAGGACCCCTTTGTTTTGGTGAGTTGCCTGGCAGTCTATTGGATAGGACTTTTTCACTGCCGTAGCCCAGGGTGAATCCCTGGTCAGAGAATTCCCCCAAACCGCACAGCGTGGCCAAAAGAAATTATTTTTAAAAAGAAACCTTTGTTTTAACCCCACCAATGTCCCATTTTTATTTCATCTTATTTCTTAACAACCATCTAAAGATTTCCAACCTACTGGTACAAGTCCCCAGGGCTCTCTCCAGTCAATATTCATATTATCTACCTTATGCCTTAAAAACAGTTTAAAAAGTTCCACCTAGTGGGGAAGAAGAGTTGCCTCTCAGTGTCTTCTCATTCTCTTGTTAATTAACCTAATGTTTTTAATTAGCATCTGTAAGACCCTTGAGGGGAAGCAGAATAGCAAATTATGTTAAGACTTCCCAAACTAGTTTAAAATTTTGTAATAAGGATATATGTACCTCCCCATTCCCATTCATCCTTTCCCTTCCTAAACTACAAGTTTCTTTGAGCCTGGGCCGTTCTAGCAAATCCCATTTCACTGACACCAACTCTTGAGTTCCCAAACCCAATTTGAATGTGTAGGGTTGTTTTTTTGGTGGGAGTGGAGGTGCTTCCCATACAACACCAATTTTCAGACACCAGTGGGGTGTCCAAGAATTCGACTCGATCCTGACTTTATACTTCTGACCAACTGGCTAAGTTCCAAAGATCCCCTCCTAGGGTTCAGTTCGTTTGCTAAAGTGGCTCAAAGAACTCAGAGAAACGATTTACCTACCAGATCATCGGTTTATTATAAAAGGATATAACTCAGGAACAGCCAGGGGAAAGGATGAGGCACGTTCATGTCCTCTCTGGTAGTCCTATTCCCCCCAGATAAGCACGAGTTCACCAATCCAGAAGCTCTCTGAATCCTATAGGGTTGGGTTTTTAAGGAGGCTTCATTACTTAGTCAAGATTGATTCAGTCATTGGCCATTGGTGACCCTGGTGACAACCTCCAGCTCTCCTCCCATCCCATCCCCTTAATCACAACGTTGATTCCCCTGGCAACCAGCCCCCATTCTTAGGTGCAGTTGGGGAATCACCTTATTCACATCACAAAGACACCTTTGTTGCTCTCCTCGCTTAGGAAATTCCAAGGGTTTTAGGAACTCTGCCAGAAATGAGGATGAAGACCAACTACAATATGTCTCCTACATAGGAATGTTCAAGTTGTGAACTATCAAAGATGCAAACGTGCGTTTGCACATCCAATCACATAATAGTTGACAGGTCTGGTGTACATTATCATGTGTGTGCATCCTCTACAAGTGGTTGTGCTTTTTCGCACCTTACTGTACAGTACTGTATAGAGTCCAGTAGTACAGTATTTTTATTTCAAGCTCAGGACTCTCTGAGTGAACTCCGGGAGTTGGTGATAGACAGGGAGGCCTGGCGTGCTGCGATTCATGGGGTCGCAAAGAGTCGGACGCGACCGAGTGACTGAACTGAACTGAACTGAACAGGATGCCCGGAAGCAAGCATAAAAGCTGTACTTTGTCCTGCTATCAGCTCCTGTATGCCAGCTATTGTACTATAGTACTGTACTTTTCAAGGCACTATACTGTAAGATTAAAAATGTTTTCCTTGTTTTTTGTGTTTGTTTTTTATGTATTATTTGTGTGAAAAGTATTATAAACCTATTACTGTACAGTAGTATATAGCCTATTGTGTTAGTTGGGTACCTAGGCTAACTTTGTTGGACTTACAAAGGAATTGGACTTACAAATGCGCTTTCGGAATGGAACTCATTTGTATGTAGGGGACTTACTATACATATATATTTCTTATTATAAGCTGCAATATCACAGCTTGTACATTAGAACCACATTTTAGAAGACATAGTTTTAACGTCTAATGCACATTTAAAACTGACCCAGCATTTCTATTGTTCTGTATCTAACCTGGAAAAACACTCCTAAACTGGTACAAAGACACACAGACATGGATATTNACATATATATGTAGAAAAACACATGTAAATGATAACTGATAACAGTGATTACCTCTAGGGAACAAGGAAGCGAAGGGAATCTAGATGGGGAATGGTGATTGAGAGGACTTTTGCCTTATGCTTTCAAAGATAATGAATGCTTGTGTAATGAGAAATTAATTTTTTATAAAGAGCATTAGGCTGTGTAGCAAACACTGTCACACCCCGCCCCACTCCCGCCCTTATCACTTTAGTACACACTGGCCCAACTTCCAAAGCTAGCTCCTACGGTACTTTGCCTGAGTGTTGTCTCTTGCAACTGAAGCCTGCCCTGCTCCAGGTGTCGACTTTAGCTCCCCTGTGACTGATGGTAAATGCTGGGTAATGAACCTCCCTGGAAGCAGCCTTCAACCAATGACTGATGGGTGTACCTTTCAGTCAGGGCCCAGTCAGGAGGCAGAAGCCACATTAGTCATTTGAACGGGCAGAAAGTCATGTAAAAAGCGTGAAGTAGTCATAAAGTTGTTAAGTATCAATAGATTAACTCAAGTGGTGCAGAGAACTGTAAGATATCTTGGAGCAGGAAACAGAAAACTGCTACCACCCCCGCCCGAGGGCTTGAGTACCAGGGAAAGAGAATGGAATTATTACAATTTAGAAGCTTAGAGGAAGGGCTCCGTGGGCCGGGACCCAGACCTCTGAGGACGGGCTGCTGCTCACCTCACGCTGGTGTTTCTGATGTGGGTTTGACGAGGCTCATTCTGTGAATGTTGGAAAACTGCAAACTACAATCAGCTGTTGACATGAATGGCGCTGCTGGTTCAGGGGTGAAGGAATGCTCCTGGGTGGGGAGATGCTGAGGGAGGCAGGAAGCTGGCAGGAAGCAACAAGGAAGAACAGAAAGGAGTTTAAATTCCTTTATTCTCCTCCAGCCCTGCAGTCTCCCTCTATCAACCCCCTATGCTCAGAATCTGATGGGGAACAGTTGGCAAAGCAGAAATGTGGATGGTCAAACTCCATCCCCAGAATCAAAAGGTATAGAAGGGTGAATTGAAGCTCAATAATTGAAGAGCTTCTTAACATACACAAACATAAAGAAACAAGTTTAACGAGCCCCAGTTTATCTATCATTCAGCTTCAACAGTTATTACCCTTGTGGCTTTCTTGAGTCATTTATTGCTCTCCGTATTTCTCTCCAACAATATTTTAAAGCAAATCATATAATTTCACCCATAAATACTCAACTATCTACCAGGATACAGACTTTAAGAACACAATACCACCATCACATCTAATAAAATGAACACTAGTACCTTAATATCATCTGTGTTCAAATGATTCTGATAGTCTCAAAAATGGCTTTTCATAGTTGGTTCATTTCAATCAAGACCCAAACAATGTCCAGATATTGTTTTGATTAATATGTCTCTTAAGTCTCTTTTGGGCTTCCCTTGTAGCTCAGTCAGTAAAGAATCTGCCTGCAGTTCGGGAGACCCAGGTTCGATCCCTGGGTTGGAAATATCCCCTGGAGAAGGAAATGGTGACCCACTCCAGTATCCTTGCCTGGAAAATCTCATGGACAGAGGAGCCTGGTGGGCTGCAGTCCATCGGTTGCAAAGAGTTGGGCATGACTGAGCGACTAACACTTAAGTCTCTTTCAATCTATGACTCATCCTTTCCCCTTCCCTTTCCCTTTTATATCATGAATTCACTGAAGAATTCATGTCATTTGTCCTGTGCACAGATTCATGTTCAGTCACTCAGTCATGTCTAACTCTTGGCTACTCCATGGACATTTATTCTATGAAAGTGAAAAGTGAAAGTCGCTCAGTCATATCCGACTCTTTGCGACCCCATGGACTATACAGTCCATGGAATTCTCCAGGCCAGAATCCTGGAGTGGGTAGCCTTTCCCTTCTCCAGGGGATCTTCCCAACCCAGGTCTCCCGCATTGCAAGCAGATTCTTTACCAGTTGAGCCACCAGGGAAGCCCCATTTGTTCTATAGAACGTCCCATATTCTCCATTTGTCTGGTTGTACCCTGTTGGTATCATTTAACATGTTCCTCTGTTCTCTTTATTTTCTGTGAGTTGGTTATATATGGATCCCTGTTTAGATTCAAGTTCAGTTTTTTGGCAAGGATATTTCATAGGGTGCTGTGTACCTCCTATTACACTATATGGGAAGACATAATGGGATTTTTTTTTTTAATTGAGGTAAAATTATTAAATTGAACTATACTTGCAATAAAATGCATAAAAATTAAATGGATAGCTGGAAAAATATTTATATATGCTCCAGCCATGTAGCTACCACTTAGACCAAGATATTAAAGCATTTTCATAACCGAAACCATTCCTTCATGAAATGGTGATTTTCCAATTCTGACATTCTTTCAGAGCTTCAATTATAAGCTGAAGAACTTTCCCATTAATTCTGGATGCTCTGAAACACAGCCGGGCAGAAAAAAATGTTTAAATTTTTTTCGTTTGTCAATTTTATGATTAATAAGTTGGTGTCCAAGCAACCTCCAAAAAGTGAACATTGAGGTTTTACTTATATTTTAGTATCATTGGTGCCTCAGATGGTAAAGAATCTGCCTGCAGTGCAGGAAGCCTAGATTCGATCCCTGGGTGGGGAAGACCCTCTGGAGAAGGGCATGGCAACACACTCCAGTATTCTTACCTGGAGAATTCCATGGGCAGAGGTGCCTGGTGGGCTACAGTCCATGGGGTCACATAGAGTTGGACACAATTGAGCCACTAACACACACATCATTACGAACTCAAGGAGTTTTAAAATATTTGGTGTATAAAAACATATACTACTTTGTAGTCATTACACTTTTTGGATGCTCAAAGTATCCTATCTTGGGCCAGTGAGAGCCCCTCAAAAAGTTGGCTCCTTAGTCCTTTAATTTGACTCTTGTAGTTCTTAATTTCTAGTAACACAGAACATTCCAGGTTCATCTTTTCTATTTCCAGTCTCAGAATTGAAATTAGCCATTTTCCCTAAGGAATTCTGCATGCTTATTTGTTTTAAATTATATTTAGTCATCACAATNTCTGGGTGGGTATTTATTGCTATTATGTTATTATTTCTTTTAGGTCTTTCAGTGCACAGAGCTAGAAAGACGTATTTTTGGAGAAAGAAAAATAATGAGTCTATACTGCTATTTCCAATCCAAATTAAAGAGCAAAGGATTTTTACTTACTTCTTTGATTTTGTGTTTGTGTCTCTTTTCTGACTCATATAAAATCTTGGTTCTTAGTGATGTTAACATAATGACTTCTTTGCTTTACTTCTATATAGATAGAATAGTGTCAGGGCAGCAATACCAATGTCATTGCTTACGATTAAACAACTGAATGTCATTTAAGATTTATTTGCAGTTCTTTTTGTCCTTTTAGGATCTAGCACATTAGGGATGTACAGTAAAAAGTACTGTTTGCAAGTCACTTGAAGTAATCATTGTCTGTGTAGTTTTGCCACTGGCTTGATAGTTCAGTTTGTTTCCCTTTGTCTTGAATTATTAAGGACTGCTTTTTTTTCTTTTTTATTTATATTCAGATTTTTAATTATTTAAATCAATTTTATGGCTCCAACATGTATTCATGATCTACTGCTGCCTAACAAATTAGACCAAACTTAACAATTCAAAATAACAAATGTTCATTATCTCACAGTTTTGGAAGGTCAGAAATCTAGGATGGCTTAGCTGGATGGTTCTAGCTCAGGGTCTCTCATGAAATACAGTCTAGATGTCAGCCAGGGCTGCAGTCATTTCAAGGCTAAACTGGGGCTAAATGATCTGCTTCCAAGATGGTTGGTTCACCCATGTGACTGTTGGCAGACCTCAGACCCTCACCCTGTGGGAGTGACAGCTCAACAGGGCAACTGCCTTCCCCCAGAACAAGTGATGCAAAAGAAAAGAAAGAATAAAACGGAAGCCACATTGTCTTTTAAGAACCTAATCTTGGAAGTCACATCATCATTTCTGCCAAATTCTTTTGGCCACACAGAGCAATCCTGGCACAATATTAAGGGAACTTTACAAGGATGTGAATACCAGGAGGTGGAGATCTTTGGAGGCCATCTTTTACAAGCTTCCATCTTTGTGCTTTCCACATTCCTTTCCTCCCACTTTACAAAACCACTTTAATTATATTAGTTTTTGCTTTATCTTTCCATTGTCTGTTTTGAAAAATACCAGGAAATATGTACCTATATTCATACTCTTAAAACATACTGTTCAGCTTTTCCGCATCTTGCTTATTTTCAGTTAGCGTCATCTACTGAATCAGCTAATAGCAACACACAGGGATCTTCATTACTCCATTTTATAGTTTCATTAAACTCCATTATAGGAACTTTGCTGGTGGTGCAGGGCTAAAGACTCCATCCACACTCCCAATGCAGGGTGCACAGATTTGATCCCTGGTTGAGAAACTAAGATTCAGGATGTTGCTTTGTGTGGC
>SJYQ01096209.1:66603-125221 GCA_006410935.1 Redunca redunca
CCACAGGACTGGAAAAGGTCAGTTTTCATTCCAATCCCAAAGAAAGGCAATGCCAAAGAATGCTCAAACTACCGCACAATCGCACTCGTCTCACATGGTAGTAAAGTAATGCTCAAAATTCTCCAAGCCAGGCTTCAGCAATACATGAACCATGAACTTCTTGATGTTCAAGCTGGTTTTAGAAAAGGCAGAGGAACAAGAGATCAAATTGCCAACATCTGCTGGATCATGGAAAAAACAAGAGAGTCATCTGCATATCTGAGATTATTGCTATTTCTCTCGGCAATCTTGATTCCAGCTTGTGCTTCATCCAGCCCAGCATTTCTCATAATGTCTCTACACATAAGTTAAATAAACAGGGTGGCAATATACCGCCTTGACGTACTCCTTTCCCAATTTTAAATGAGTCCATTGTTTCATGTCCAGTTTTTACTGTTGCTTCTTGACTTCCATACAGGCTTCTCAGGAGGTAGGTAAGGTGGTCTGGTATTCCCATCTCTGTAAGAATTTCCCACAGTTTGTTGTGATCCACATGGTCAAAGGCTTTAGAGTAGTCAACGAAGCAGAAGTAGATGTCTTTCTGTAAACCTCTTGCCTTTGCTATGATCCAGTGGATGTTGGCAATTTGATCTCTGGGTCAAATTGCTGACAGTAAACAGTAAGAAAACAGTAAAGAAAAAAAAAAATAGTCTCTGTTTTTAAACTGCCCGATCTTTGTTGTGATAGCCTGAGCAGACTAGTACACCACACCACCTGGATATTTTAAAACTCTTAATAAACAAACTTTGCATTAGAGAGAAACAAAAACCAAAAGTGTAGAACATATTGAAAGCAATATAATTAAAATACAGCTTATAAAAACATGTAAGATAGAGCTTTCATGAATGTATGTCCTTTTGGCAACTAAGCATGTATTCCGTATTCTCATGGTGACTATCACCACTCCTATATTTTTAGTCCATGACTTTTGAAAAAGTTGAAACATAGCACCAGAAATGTGCCCTTGTTAAGTTAAACCCATCTATATTTTACATTCTTTTGGCCAGGGCAACTGTTTCAAGAATGTCCATATGATTGAATCAAAAACCCTAAAATCAAGGAGATTTTTGCTGAAACTTATGAAATAAAACCAGACAATCTTTTTTCTACAAGACTTGAGTGAAGTGAGTATAGGCTAGAGTTGATGAGACCATGAGCCCAAGCTGGTAGCACCAGAAAGCTCACTTACAGAGGTGGGTAGAGAAGTAATCAAACAAAAACTAGGTTCTTTGGAAAACGTTTGAGCCCTACTCAGGCCCCTTTGAATGCAACACCACCCTTGGGACTTAACAGTAACATAAGTCAAAAGACTAGTTTTTGGCTGAAAGCAGTTTCAGTTGGATTTTCTGTCACATTCGACCTAAAGAGGTGTAAATAATATAAAACTAAAGTAGTGCTCAGGGAAAATTCTATGACTTTTGGACCAAATGTTATATTGTCAAATCTTTGATTCAATCTTGATTAAAAGTAAAGTAAAAACATGACAGAGTTTCTATTGAGTTAAAGAAAACAATCCAAACCACTTTTGGAGAATGCAGTTCTCAGAACAAATATAACCCTTTGATAAAATGGATGAAAACCTGAGAGATTTTAAAACAGTCTCTTTGATCTTGATATGAATGCATATTTTTATTCAGAAGTTTAAACACTATGTTAATTACTACTATAATCATGGAAAATATATGAGTTCTAACAACACAACTATCATTTAAGTAGTTCTTACTCATAGATAAAAGATAAAGGTATAGCAGTGGCTATAACTAGATTAAATATGNAAAAAGACAATGGTTTTAGATTTAGAGAAAAAAAGACTTTTAATCTCAGTGAAGTCTCTAAACCCTTGGTTTGGTTACCTAAAGTAATATTTCATAGCAAGACAACTTAAAGAGTTTAAGAACATTAACTCAGAAATGTAAAACTGACATCAGACATGAGGTTTCAGAGCAAGAAATACTGGGTAAATATTTTAAATATAGGTTTTGTAAAAATACCAATAAGAAATGAGGAAATACATTTCCAATCTTCATTCTCTATTCTGTTTATTTGATAGGCTACCTATAGAACAGGTCTTCACTGAGAACTACTAAATGTTTTTGAACATGTTAAATGTCTATTGTTCTGTTCATCGATTATTTTCTACATTAGGCATTTGCTAATCAGAGGCTTACAGACACGTGCTTAAAATTATAACAAGATGAATGAACATGCAAAACTATTCGTCTGACATTATTCTTGAGTTATTTTTTAATTTGAAGACCATTTTCAAGATTTCTATCTTCATTTTTTTTTTCTTTTTAAGCCTCAGGCAATCTCCATGTTAAGNAGATTTCTATCTTCATTTTTTTTTTTCTTTTTAGCCTCAGGCAATCTCCATGTTAAGTAGCTCTGAGCATATAAATTTAACTGAAAAAAGTTTCTTACACTCTCCAAAACTGCTGAAAATTGAAACTGCAAATTTTGATATACATTTGCAGAGAGACTCATTTTTTATTATGAGCTGAAAAAACTTGTCTCCTGAATGCTTGAGGCCACTCAGTCAAGCAGCTTGCATAATTCAAATACTTGGAAACCCACAAATAATCTAAGACCAAACTCCAACTGCAAAAAATAGCACAGGAAAACCCTTTCTTGCATATTTCCAACACATATGGTGAATTGCATTTTCTGCTGGTAGAGAATATTTTAACTCTGATGAGTTTGAAATTATATGCAACTAATTAGTACCATTTAGAAAAGAAAAAAAAAAATACTGCCCTTTCTTTTAAGGAGAAAAGAAATTCTAATCTTCCCATAGTGACTACAACTTTTAGTATATGTTAGAAATTATTGTTAGAAAGGAATTTAAGCAACGGCAGTTAATCAATATGCATGAAATGAGGGTCACAAAGTATGATGCCAATCTGCTTTAGCCTGTCTTGAAATCAGAATCCATAAGTTGGCAAAATATTTTCTGATTGACACTTTGGTTGTGTGAGGACTCAAATTTGTCTCAAAGTTAGTACAACTCTGAGAGTTTAAGTGTCAACAAATCTAGATAGGAGGTTTTTTGCTTTGTTTTGTTTTTTTCTTTTTCGCTCCTCTTCTATTTTGTAAGTAGGGCTGCAAGTTTAAAGACGTCATTTGAAAACTAGTACTAATATTTCTGCCCAAGAAAAGTGAAAGTGTTAGTTGCTCTGTTCTGTCTGACTCTTTTCGAGCCCACAGACTGTAGCCCACCAGGCTCCTCTGTCTATGGGATTCTCCAGGCAAGAACACTGGAGTGGGTTGCCATTTTCTTCTCCAGGGGACCTTCCCGACCCAGGGATCAAACCTGGGTCTCCTGAACTGCAGGTGGATCCTTTACCATCTGAGCCACCAAAGAAGCCCAATATTTCTGCCAAATGCCTTAGCAAAGCCAGGGAAGAGTGTCTACACTGTGAAAAGTGCATAATAGACATGAAGCATATGGTTAGCTCCTCGCTTGTTCTGCTGAAACAGCAGCTAAAGTAATTCCAGGCAGCTAATGCCTCTCCCCTAGATCTTTGGAAATACACTGATGTCCCCACTGACTACGTAGTGTTTCCTTTAATAGTCTCCTCTTCCCTTGCCCAGTCTCTTTCTGGGGGTAGGTGGGGTGTGCATTGGGTGGAGGAGGAGTGTTACCACTCCTTCAAGACACAGTATCCTCAGTTTTCTAACTTCTCTTTCCTTATCAAAATTTGTTCTCAGAGAAAGAGCCATTATCAGTCACTCAGGTATCATTGTGTTATCTTAGCACTTGGATGAGAAAGTTTGGTCTCACATGAAGGGACCTGAGTGCAGCAGAAAGTGTTAGAGAAATTTTCTCTGGGAAAAAAGCTGTTCAAGCTCTTTTTGTTGTTCAGCTGTGCAGTCATGTCAGACTCTTTGCAACTCCACAGACTTCAGCACTCCAGGGTTCCATGTCCTTCACCATCTCATGGATCTTGTTCAAATTCATGTCCATTGAGTCCGTGATGCCATCCAACCATCTCATCCTCTGTCATTCCCTTCTTCTCCTGCCTTCTATCTTTCCTAGCATCAGTGTCTTTTACAATGAGTCGGCTTTTGGCATCAAGTGGCCAAAGTATTGAAATTTCAGCATCAGTCCTTCCAATTATCATTCAGGACTGATCTCCTTTAGGATGGACTGGTTGGATCTCCTTCCAGTCCAAGGGACTCTCAAGAGCCTTCTCCAACACAACAGTTCAAAAACATCAATTCTTTGGCACTCCGTTTTCTTTTTGTTTTTATGATTCAACTCTCACTTCCATACATGACTAATGAAAAAACCATTGCTTTGACTGTACAGACCTTTGTTGGCAAAGTAATGACTCTGACTTTTTTTTTTTTAAATGCTGTCTAGGTTTGTCATATGGACCCTGCTGACTCAGTTGGAAAAGAATCTGCCTGTAATGCAAGAGAGCTGGGTTCAACCCCTTGGTAGGGATATTCCCCTGGAGAAGGAAATGACAAACCATTGCAGTATCTTTGCCTGGAGAATCCCATAGACAGAGGACCCTTGTGGCTACAGTCCATGGGGTCACAAAGAGTCAGACACACTGAGTGACTAACACTTTAACTTTCACTTAGGTTTGTCATAGCATTTCTTCCAAGGAGCAAGCATCTTTTAATTTCATGGCTGTAGTCACCATCTGCAGTGATTTTGGAACTCAAGAAAATCAAGTCTATCATTGTTTCCACTGTTTCCCCACCTATTTGACATGAAATGATGGGATCAGATGTCATGATCTTCATTTTTCGAATGCTTAGTTTTAAGCCAGTTTTTTCATTCTCCTCTTTCACCTTCATCAAGAGACTCTAACTCCTCTTCACTTTCTAAGAGGGTTGTGTCATCTGCATATCTGAGGTTATTGATATTTCTCCCAACAATCTTGATTCCAGCGTGTTTTCTTCATCCAGCCTGGCATTTTGCCTGATATACTCTGCATGTAAGTTAAATAAGCAGGGTGACAATATACAGTCTTGACGTACTCCTTTACCTATTTGGGACCAGTCTGTTGTCCCATGTCCAGTTCTAACTGTTGCTTCCTGATCTGCATACAGGTTTCTCAGGAGGCAGGTCAGGTGGTCTGGTATTCCCATCTCTTTCAGAATTGTCCACACTTTGTTGTGATCACACAGCTCTTTTTCATGCTCTCCTAATCCCCAGTGGGCAATAGGACCCTACTGGCCTGAAAAGGTTGGCAGCAACCAGCAGGTATATCATCATATTTGTAATATCAGTGTGCTTACCCAAAAAAGTCCCCTGGACAGAGGAGTCTGGTGGGCTAAGTCTGTGGGGTTGCAAAGAGTTGGATATGACTGAGCATGTATGCAATGCAAGGATTAAAACAGTATGAATTCATGGTATACAAAGTAAGTGGCTCAGATGGTAGAGTTTGTCTGCAATGCAGGAGACAGAGTTTCGATCTCTGAGGTGGGAAGATCCCCTGGAGAAGGCTAGTAACTTTATTACAGTGAGTAATGGATACCCACTCCAGTATTATTGCCTGGAGAATTCCATGGACAGAGGAGCCTGGTGGGCTACAGTCCACAATGTTGCAAAGAGTCGGACACAACTGTGCCGCTAACACATACACACATACAAAGTTAAATGCCATCTCAACTACTTCAATCCTCACACTAATCACCATTTATAGATCAGAAAATTTAAGTTCAAGTCTTAATCTATAAATTTTATATTTAATTTTTATCATTAAAAAATTGAAGCAGGATCCAAGAAATATCTAATCCAAATTGACATAGTTGTCTGACTGACACTCTAATATGGATCATATATCATCGTACTGTTGCCTTTGCTATTATAAAATAATCCCATTTCCCCTGCAACTGAGAGAGGCCATTTTGCCTTTGTGTGTACTGAGCATATCAGAGTATTTCCTAGCTCTAAAATCTTCTATTTTTCCCCATCAACCTGGGGTAGTTTTCATGTTTAGGTATGTATAAAAGTTGTCAAAAAATTTAAATGATTTGCCCAAAATAGTACTGCTGGAGGAGTTTGTCTGCCCAGCTCCAAAGTTTGATGTGTAATACCTACCTACCACCAGATAGGCTTGTGGCCCTTCATGAAAACCCCTCTGCCATCCATGCTGAAATACTAGAAACTGCCAGTCTCTACTGGCTTTTTGGACTTCTCGGCTGGCTCAGTGGCTACGGAATCTGCCTGCAATGCAGAAGATGCAGGTTCTATCTGTATGTCAGGAAAGATCCCCTGGAGGAGGAAGGGCAACCCATTCCAGTATTCTTGCCTGGAAAGCTCATGGACAGAGGAGCCTGAGTAGCTACAGTCCACAGGGTCACAAAGAGTCGGACACGACTGAAGCAACTGAGCACGCAGGCACTGTCGTCTTAGTTTTGGTTGGGCTTATTTCACTTATTTGTTTTCTCCAAATGAATTAATCTTTTTTAAAAATCTGAGCTAATACTCATAGAGCAAACCCAAGTTCCAATGATAATTGTTCCTGCCTCCATCTCTTGCCATCTAACATGAATATATTGTTATATTTTTCCACAGATTTTTAAGAGTATTTGGCAATGATTTAACAACTATATTCTCATCAATAGATCTATCCAAAGTTTTACTGGAAAGGAAAACCAAATTAGATGTTTATTGATAATTGAAAGTAGGGTGGGTGAAAAGAGAGCATGCCACTAGTAGTCATATGAAGTAAAATGAGATGTCAGAAAGTGCAGATTGGTCGAATCTGTCCCAGGAAATAAGCCCTTCTATGAACAAGATAAACATAATAATTTTAAAGCTCCTTGACACTAATGAATCTCTATTTCCTCCCGGGATATTCCTAGTGAATCCACAAACTGTTGTCCACAACAAATATCCCCATTCCAGTCAAGCTTCCCATTCTATTCTTCTGCCACATCCAACCTCCATCCCACGTACAGACAGCTAGCATCTCTACACCACACGGAAGAGCCACTCCTCACAACTGCCTCAAAAATACTCCCTAACTTTATACGGGTCATTCACTTTTTATCTGTCTCAGCAAAAGGACTGCTCTCATATTACCTAAATTTAATCTCCCTTCCTGTACCCTGTTTTCATTTTTTGATGAATGTTTACTGAGTGTCTTTTATATTTGTCATACTTGGTATCAACCTATGCAGGTATCCTGTGTCCTGCAGAAAAGTGGTTAGGAAAGAAACTGAGAATCAGGTCATCTTTTTGATCCAGGATACCGAATGTGAGCATTTCTGCAATCTCTTGTGGCAACAGCAGCAATATTTGCTTATTAAATTTAAAAATTATTCTTTTTAATTAGATTGTTTATTCATTTTATCTTTGGCTGCTTTGGGTTTTGCTGCTGTGCGCGGGCTTTCTCCAGGTGCAGTGAGCAGGCGCTACTTTTTGCTGCAGTGCTCTAGCTTCTCGGCTCACTGGCTTCTCTTGCTGCGGAACACAGGCTCTGGGACACACAGACATCATCAGTCGTGGCTCACGGACTCTAGAGCACAGGCTCGGTAACTCCCGTGCACAGGCTCAGTTGTCTTGCAGCATGCGGAATCTTTCTGTCCAGGGATCGAACTCATGTCACATGCATTGGCAACTGGATCACCAAGGAAGTCCAATAGTATTATTCTTTTTCCCAAACTCTTCTCTCCTCTCTTTCTGCATTTCTCCTTTTCTTTCACTCCTTTTCTTTTAAGTTTTATTATGGAAAATTTTAAACATATACAAGAAGAAATAAGATTATATAAAGGAATCCTTGCAATCCATCACTCAACCTCAACACTATATGCTCATAGTGAGTTTTATTTATTGTTTCTTAGACCCATTTTCCCCATTTCCTAGTGGTTCTGATGCAAATCCAGAAAATCCATCATATTATTTTATTGGGCTGGATGAAGCACAAGCCGGAGTCAAGATTGTCAGGAAAAATGTCAATAATCTCAGATACGCAGATGACACCACCCTTATGGCAGAAAGCAAAGAAGAACTAAACAGCCTCTTGATGAAAGTGAAAGAGGAGAGTGAAAAAGTTGGCTTAATATTAAAAAAAACTAAGATCATGACATCTGGTTCCATCACTTCATGGTAAATAGATGGGGAAACAATGGAAACTGTGACAGACTTTATTTTCTTGGGCCACAAAATCACTGCTGATGGTAACTCCACGAAATTAAAAGACACTTGCTCCTTGGAAGAAAAGGTATGACCAATGTAGACAGCATATTAAAAAGCAGAGACATTACTTTGCCAACAAAGGTCTCTCTAGTCAAGGCTATGGTTTTTCCAGTAGTCACGTATGGATGTGAGAGTTGGACTGTGAAGAAAGCTGAGGGCCGAAGAATTGATGCTTTTGAACTGCGGTGTTGGAGAAGACTCTTGAGAGTCCCTTGGACTGCAAGGAGATCCAACCAGTCCATCCTAAAGGAAATCTGTCCTGAATATTCATTAGAAGGACTCAAGCTGAAGCCAAAACTCCATACATTGGCCACCTGATGCAAAGAACTGACTCATTGGAAAAGACCCTGATGCTGGGAAAGATTGAAGGCAGGAGGAGAAGGGGACAACAGAGGATGAGATAATTGGATGGCATCACTGACTCGATGGACATGTGTCTGAGTAAGCTCCGGGAGTTGGTGGTGGACGTGGAAGCCTGGTGTGCTGTAGTCCATGGGGTTGAAAAGACTGAGCAAATGAACTGAACTGATTATTTCATTTGTGGATAATCCTGTGTTTCTCTCCATATGATAAAACTAAAAAAAAAAAAAGAAAAAAATCATTATCACTTTTTAAAAGTTTGGCTAGTAAAATAAAGTAAAAATAAAAATTTTTAAAAAAGTTTGGCCATCTTGTGTTCATCAAATTTCCATTATCTCTTGAAGTCTTTATTTTTTTTTTAATTTGTATGTCTGAATCAAGGTCCAAATAAGGTTGATGCATTGAAATTGGTTAATCTGTCCTTCATGTCTCTATGTCTCTTTTAATCTACAGCTTTCCTGTAGAGTTTCCAGAGTCTGAAGTTTGTTTATCATGTCTTCAAGATGAAGTTTAATGTGTTTTTCTCTCCTCCATATTTCCCATATATTGGGTATTTGCATATAAAAGCTTAATTTGATTTCACTTTTTTTTAGCAAGATGTGTTAATAGAAGATGTGTATTCTGCTTTCAGGAAGTGATTATAATTGGTGTATCCTCTTTATGTGCTGTTAGAAGCCATTGATGATTATGAAAGGTTGCTGCTTCGAGCCGTGGATCTGTGGCCTTCAGAGGAGAGAAATTCGATCCAGAGGCGAGGCTTGAACACTCGGAGATTTTGTAAAGCAAAATTTTATTAAAGTGTAAAAAGAGACAGAGAAAGCTTCTGACATTGACATCAGAAGGGAACGAAAAGAGTGCCCCCTTGCTAGCTTTTAGCAAGGTTCTTCATACCTGTTAGTAAGCTGCTAATCAGACAGAAGAAATATGTCAGGACTGAGAGAGTGGCACCAGGCCCCTCTCCTACAATGTGTATTCTGAGATAGAAAGGCACAAGGGGAATCATGGCCGTAAAACAATTGACATAAGTCTTGAAGAAAGGCATATTTCCAAGCAAATAGGGTTTCCTTAATATAGCTTAAGAAAAAAACATTTCCCTAAGAAAAACACATTGGTTAGCTCAAGGTTTGAGACAAAGTTAAGTTCAGGCAGAACCAGGTGTCGTCATGGCAACACAAGATTAGAAGAGAAAAGAAAAAGAGAAAACTCTGCCACTTGCAGTTCATTTCCCCCTGCCACTTGGGGACCTCTGGCCTTCCTACCGAGGCTGTTAACCCTCTTGGTTATATCTGCAAACATTTGCAAAACACTATTGTTCTATCATCCTTTTTGTATCTATTAACTGGAGTAAGTCTATGAAGAGAAACTTTTCTATCAACAGCTATTTTGTGTCCAAGTGATATGGTTCAGCAGTTATCAAGATAACTAGCTATATCCCTGGATATACCAAAGATAACCAAGTCAGTTTTCTTTTGGAGGACAGTCAGGTTTATTGAGAAATGCAATGGAGTTCACCCTTTCAAACACAGCTCTATCAGTTGTGGCCAATGCCTCAACTCAGGGAATCATCTGTACAATGAAAATATAGATCATTTATATCATCCCCCCAAATTTTCTTGTGCCCTTTAGAGTCAACACCTTTCCACTCTCAGCCCCTGGCAACCACTGATCTGTTTTTTTTTATTCACATATTTTTTGTCAGAATGTCATACAAATGGAATCATATACTATGTGGCCTTTGAATATGGCTTCTTTCACATACCATAATTGGAGATTTATCTGTGATGTTGAGCATCAGTTTGTTTTCATTTTATTTCATTTTTCTGAGCAGCATTCCATTATATGGATATGTTATTGTTTATTCGTTTATCAGTGGAAGGAACTTGAGTTGTTTCCAGTTTTTGATAGTCATGAATAAAACTGCCATAAAGATTCATGTACAGGTTTTAGGATGATCATAACTTTTCATTTCTCTTAGTTAAATACTTGGATGTAGGATGGATGGGGTATATGCTTAACTTTATGCAAAATGTCCAAACTCTTTTCTAAAGTGGCTGTGCAATTTTTATTTATACCAACAATGTGTTCAAGTTCTACTTATTCTACATTTTCATCAGCTTTATCTATTGTCTGGTATGTTTATTTTATCTAATTGGTATGTAGAGATATCTCATTTACATTTTTGTAATGACTAATTGTGTTTAGGATTTTTTTCATGTGCTTATTTGGCATTTGTGTATTGTTTTGGTGAATGTTCAAATTCTTTCCCGTTTTCATTGTAGGGTTTTTGTTCATTTTCTTATTATTATTTTGGAGTTGTCTACAGTATATATATTCTGCATCAGTTCAGTTCAGTCTCTCAGTCATGTCTGACTCTGCAACTCCATGGACTGCAGCCCACCAGGCCTCCCTGCCTATCACCAACTCCCAGAGCTTGCACATTCTGCATAGAAGCCCCTTATCAGATATAAGTTGTACAAATACTGTCTTCTAATCTGGGCTTGTCTTTTTATTGTACTAACAGTTCCTTTATGAGTAGATTTCTTTTTTACCTTTGATAAGGACTGATTTCTTTTATGGATCATACTTTTGGTTTGGTGTCTAATGCATCTTTACCTTAGCCAAATATACAAAGATTTTCTCCTGTGATGTTTATAGTTTTAAAGTTTTACATCTAGGTCTCTGGTACCTGGGGCTTCCCAGGTAGCACTAGAGGTAAAGAACCTGCCTGCCAAAAAGGAAGACATAAGATTAGATGCGAGTTTGACCCCTGGGTTGTGAAGATCCCCTGGAGGAGGACATGGCAACCCACTCTAGTATTCTTGCCAGGAGAATCCCATGGACAAAGAAGCCTGGCAGGCTACAGTCCATAAGATCATAAAGAGTTGGATATGACTGAAGTGACTTAGCATGCACTCTGGTACTTGGTATTTCATGATAATTCTTAATGTGGTACGTGGTATGGGTCAAGGTTCATTTCTTCTCTACAGATGTCGTTTTTCCAGCATCATTTGTTTAAAGTCTAAATGCACACTTTAATTCTACTCGATATCCACTGTGATGTTATCCCATAAATTAGCTTAAATTAATTTTATGTTTTGGGCTTCCCTGGTGGCTCAGATAGTAAAGAATCCACCTGCAATACAGGAGACCTAGGTTTGATCCCAATCCAGTATTCTGACAGAGGAGCAGGGCAGGCTACAGTCCATGGGGTTGCAAAGAGTTGGACAAGACTGAGTGACTTTCACTTTCACAATTTTATATTTATCTTCTTGTTATTGTTCAGTGGCTTATGAGTAAGTTTAAAACAAAACTCTTCCAAGATTTATCTGTTTACCCTATCTCCATTTCCTCTTTTGCTATGCTCTTCTAAACACATAATAGCTATGTGTTAAATAGTTAAACACATAATAGTTAGCTACTAGAAATGGTTATTTAAAATAGCTATCTTTCTAATGGTAACAGTAACAGTTTATCCACAGGGGATCTGAAAGTGAAAGTGAAAATCGCTCAGTTGTGTCCAACTCTTTGCAAATCCATGGTCTATACAGTCCATGGAATTCTCCAGGCCAGAATACTGGAGTGGGTAGCTGTTGCCTTCTCCAGGGGATCTTCCCAACCCACGGATCCAACCCAGGTCTCCAACATTGCAGGCAGATTCTTACCAGCTGAGCAACCAGGGAATCTCTTTCTATTGGTACCAAGTTCCTACCATGAATAGTGTACATTCCATACATATATGACTTCATGCAGTATTTTACATAAAATTCATACAAATATCAGTGACTAAAAATGCTGAAAGAATACATGAAAAATTGCAGCTACATATAGTTATTATCATGAAGTTTAATAAAATATATGTTGAGATTTTGGTCAATGGAGCTCAAAAGTAAGTGGGATGTTTTTCACATTGTAAAATGTAAATTTCCATTTAAATCAAAACTTGACTGGGGAAAAATAACTTTAGGTCTGAGTACGCTCAGAGTAAAAATGTTATGAGCAATTATAAGTACTGATCTGGTTAGGCATGGTATTTCATTTCTGTCATTAACAAGTTTACAGCTTGATATTCTCATTTCTCAAAGGAAAGCTGTCAAAATATTTCCTTATAAATTTCTGAAAGGCATTTCTTGCTCAACTTCATTTCAGAACTAAGTCTCCATGATAAATTTTCTGGCCCAGCATGAACAACTCAATGACTAATCAATCATGCTGTTTTTCAGTTTAAATGTGAATATCTGAGAGCAGTTGTTCTGAAAACCTCCAAAGTAACAGGGTAAAACTGGAAATCTCACACTCATTTTGATCACTACAAATCTGTATGTAAATCAATTTCAAATATTTCTTATTCTTGAATGTAATCATTATCTACTGCCTGCCATGAAACTTAAAATTTTTTTTAGAGTTTTGTGGCAAAATAATACGAGTGCAGAAGAGATCATGATGGTATGATAATAACTTTTAAATAATGGTCTCTGGATATAACTGGATATAGTTTGTTACTTTATAGCAAGCACTATAAAACTCTGTCATTTCTTTAAGATAAATAATTACTGCTTTTCTCTACTTCAAATATTCATATACACTTCATGCCATAGGTCTATATATGTATTGTTAGTAGTTTTAAAGAAAATACACCACTCAGATGTTACAAGGCTATTCAATAGACCATATGAAATGAAATAAAAATAAAACTTTAGTCTAAAGAAACTTTTTTTTTTTTTTGGTGTCCTTGAGTGATTTTCAGCCAAATTTGAAGAGTACTGTACAAGAGCCTTTCTATTATGGGAGGTTATTTCTAAAATAGTTTTCCCTGTGCATAATTTATTTCACAGTGATAAAAATATCATTTCTATCAATTAAATTCTCAACTGTACCACTTGACAACATTTAAACTAAGACCATCATTATCATTGCTATTATTTCTTTGTCACCAAACAAAATCAAAACATCTCACAGAGACCAACATACTAGAAATAAAAATGACACTGGAGTGCTTGCAATCTCATTAGGCCAAGAAAATAGACCTAAATCATAGAAAAACATACAGAAAGCAAAGGCAGCAATGCATGTCAGACCTCAGGACAGTCATCATTTCTAAACCGGAAACTTTAAGCAGATATTTCTCTAGTTAAGGGATATTTTCTATTTTAAAATTGAATTTCCATAAGTGCTGAATCCATACTATAGAAATCCCTGGAAACTTCAGTTACATCTTAGCTACCCAGCCAAGGACATTATTTGTCTTTGGAGATTTCAACTAGCCAGAGTGAGGGGGAAAGAACAAAAGAAAAATCAAAAGTATCACTCTCACAGAAAAAATTCTCTAGAGGCTGTAAATCTCTCAATAAATACATGACAAATAAATTTATTTGGAGTTACAAGACAGCTGCCAAATAAGACTTGTCCCTTGTGTATCTTATAATACCTAAGCATTCCTACAATGGAAATAACAGAAATATACTTGTATGTCGTTGTACAGTTAGAAGAATTTGCTTTGCTTAATTTAATCTTCACATTGCCCTTGAAACATAGCTATTATTACTTGCTTTCCTACTTTAGAAATGAGGAAAACAAATGAGAGGTAGTTTAAGGGAATGAGCTATAGTGAGAGAGAGAAGAAAGTAAACCCAGGTAAGATTAATTCAAAGTTATACTTTAGAAAGTAACAATGAAGGAAGCACTAAAGATATTTTTTCTCCCATGTCTACATGATGATTCTATAAGCGTATTCTTTCAAAAAATGAAAATATCCCTTCAGTTCATAAACATAATCAGTATTAGCCTCAAAGCTACAATCTCAATTCATTCAGTTTATTCTGTTTGGTATACTATTCCTACTACCAATTCTAATTTTATAATTGGTAATATTCTTTCAAGTGGAGATGAGGTTGAGAGAAAAAAATAACAAGAATATTATAATGATTTGACATCACAAAAAATAGAAACTTCTATATTAAATGTCCTATGATGGGGAAAATGATGTACATTCAAGACAAAGATTATTATCTTTTTATTTTTAGATCCCAATAATAAGTATATTTCAGTTAAATGAAGACAGCTGTGTATGCATATTTAATAACTTATGAGTTTGATAAGACTATGAAAAGAAACCAAAGAATATAGTCACTGAATGAATAAAGGAACTGAGCAGAAGAAAATATGAAATGGGGAGTGTTAAGATTTGGTGTAGGGACAATTAAGATTCTGGGTAGAAATTGACTGTTTAAGCTCATTCAGTAGACCATAATAGTCAAGAGGCCAAACGGATGAGAATAGACTATATACCTGGTCCTGTGAAACGTGCTTGAGAATAAGCAGTGAGGCACGGTTCATCATTGAGTGGGCTGCCATGTACGTAAATGACTACAATACAACATGACCTTCTATGCGTGAACCAGTGAACTAAGCCTGACGAGATAGTTACTCCATGTTAAATACTGACAAGGACTGAGGGGGTCAGGTTGAGTGTTAGGACCGGATTTCTTTCATCAACTTAGGAAAGACATACCGGAAATGCACACACGTTCACTAAGGTGCCCAGGCCAATCTCCTCACTTGAGGTCCCTTCAAGAAAACATTACTTTGTAGTGAGCTATTAATGTTTGGTCTCAAAACTGTCGCAGGTTATGGATAGAAATGTGACAAAATTTTGAAATGATATTTGGTATGAATTAGGGATCAATACTCTATTTTGACCAGCTTTTTTTTTTTTTTTTGGCTGCACCACACAGCATGCAGGACCTCAGGTTCCTGACCAGGGACTGAATCTGCGTCCCCTGCAGTGGGAGAGCGGGGTGTTAAACACTGGACTGTCAGAGAAGCCCTGGAGTTGTGTTTTACTGCAGCTTTTACAAGGGCCAGTAGGTTATTCCTGCTTTTGCAGCTGAGCCTCTAAATAGTTAATCCTCCAGCTTCTTGAGCAACTCAGACTCCAGATGCTGGCTAATCTCAAAATAATTAGTTCTACAACCAACAGGCTATGTAAGATGGATATTTTGCTAACTGTTGAAATGGGACATGCTGAGAAAACTGGACTCTATTTATTCAATATCAGTGCTTTTGTGAATATGTGTCTCTGTGTATGTGTCACTCATTTATGTGGCAAAAAGTATTTGAAACTTTACTTCCATGCTAGAAAATACATTTCTAACTAGGGTAATAGAATCCATCAAGAAACCAGGAATAAAAGAAATTTGCAAGGAGACTGAAGTAATCAGAAAATCGCTCCATATATATATATGGGGGGGGGATACTAATATAATAACTGGATTCTGGAGTTATTATTACATGATAGTTGTGGTTGTGGCATTCTATGGGCAATATACTCATAAGAGTTCAAATATGAACTCTCTATGCTGTGAAAGAGAATAGGATTACACTTGAATAGTGAGGTCATACTCTGTACCAACATCTGAAAATGAGAGTTTTTTCAAGCTGGAACCCAGAACTGAAAGGGAAGGCTCAAAGGAATAGCAGCCTTTATTTTCTCTTAACTATGACCATGAAGTTGCCAAGGTATTTCGAAAGTAGTTCCTGAGTAATAAATATGATGTTGTCCTTCAAAAACTGGAAGTAATAAGTACAATCATTTTTTTCAAAAGAGTCCCCTAAGCATGACTAAAGAGACTATTTTCCTACTTACTCAACATTCTTATAGAAGCTACTGAGAGATTTAGTACAACTGACAGTGGTGAGAGATTTGAGAGCACAGATGATGGAAAAATATAGAGAAAAGAAAGTAAAAAGACAAAACAAACCATCCTCCTCTCCTATGCTCCAAAGTATCTGTAACTTGTCTCTAGTATTTCCACGCAAAACAGTGGTGTGTATAACACATCTCTTTCCCTCATCAGAACTTAAGCTTCTTGAAGGCAGATATACAGTTTCCAGTACAGGGCCTGGCACTTGGAAGGCTCAATAGCTGTTAACAAAGGAATAAACAGTACCTGAAACTAAAGTTCGTAGAGATGCTTTCTAAAGCCCACTTGACTTCACATTCCAGGATGTTTGGCTCTAGGTGAGTGATCACACATGTCATCAAGATTATCTGGGTCATGATCTTTTTTTGTACAGTTCTTCTGTGTATTCTTGCCATCTCTTCTTAATATCTTCTGCTTCTGTTAAGTCCATACAATTTCTGTCCTTTATCGAGCCCATCTTTGCATGAAATGTTCCTTTGGTGTCCCTAATTTTCTTGAAGAGATCTCTAGTCTTTCCCATTCTGTTGTTTTCCTCTATTTCTTGGCATTGATCACTGAGGAAGGCTTTCTTATCTCTTCCTGCTATTCTTCGGAACTCTGCATTCAGATGCTTGTATCTTTCCTTTTCTCATTTGCTTTTCACTTCTATTCTTTTCACAGCTATTTGTAAGGCCTCCTCAGGCAGCCATTTTGCTTTTCCGCATTTCTTACTCCGTGGAAGAAAAGTTATGACCAACCTAGATAGCATATTCAAAAGCAGAGACATTACTTTGCCAACAAAAGTCTGTCTAGTCAAGGCTATTTTTTTTCCTGTGGTCATGTATGGATGTGAGAGTTGGACTGTGAAGAAGGCTGAGCGCCGAAGAATTGATGCTTTTGAACTGTGGTGTTGGAGAAGACTCTTGAGAGTCCCTTGAACGGCAAGGGGATCCAACCAGTCCATTCTGAAGGAGATCAACCCTGGGATTTCTTTGGAGGGAATGATGCTAAAGCTGAAGCTCCAGTACTTTGGCCACCTCATGCGAAGAGTCGACTCATTGGAAAGACGCTGATGCTGGGAGGGATTGGGGGCAGGAGGAGAAGGGGACGACCGAGGATGAGATGGCTGGATGGCATCACTGACTAGATGGACACGAGTCTGAGTGAACTCCGGGAGTTGGTGATGGACAGGGAGGCCTGGCGTGCTGCGATTTATGGGGTCTCAAAGAGTTGGACACGACTGAGTGACTAAACTGAACTGAAACTAAAGTATATCTTTCTCTTATTTTAGAAAATGAAAGAACATAGAAGTGTTAGTCCCTCAGTCATGTCCAACTCTTTGGGACCCCATATACTGCAGCCTGCAGGCTCCTCTGTCCATGGAATTCTCCAGGCAAGAATACTGGAGTGGGTTACCATTCCCTTCTCCAGGGGATCTTCCTGACCTAGGGACTGAACCCAGGTCTCTGCACTGCAGGCAGTTTCTTTACCATCTGAGCCACCAGAGCCACCAGGGAAGTCTATGGATGAAATAAAATCACATATTCACAAGTTTGCTGTTATTTGTATACTTGCCATCATACTGAGGTAGAAAATAAATGTTTTTGAGGTAAAAAATTAATGACTATATGGTGATCTGATACTATAAAGAGAATCAAGAAATCCCATTTGTTGGAACTCCCTTTAATTGAAAGAACTTGAAAGACTTAATATTTCATTTAGACCTTAAAAATATTCCTTCAGATGCCACTATCTAACTTGCTTATAATTTTGTGAATCCTTTTGGAATTATACACACCCCAAGTGTGTATCACCAGTCTCCGAACACCAGGCATTTTCAAAAGCAAGATGCTGATCTTATTGATAGAAAGGCTACACCATCAGAAATGTTGGAATCTCCAGCATGGCCATATGGATGATTAATTATGTAGTATTACTGGGAAGGACTGATGCTGAAGCTGAATGCTTTGGCCACCTGATGAGAAGAGCTGACTCACTGGAAAAGACCCTGATGCTGGGAAAGGTTGAAGGCAGGAGGAGAAGGGGACGACAAAGAATGAGGTGGTTGGATGGCATCACTGACTCTATGGACATGAGTTTGAGCAAGCTCCAGGTACAGTCCATGGGGTCGTAAAGAGTCAGACATGACTGAGTGACTGAGCAACACCTGGCAGCAAGGGCTATTGAGAAGAGACTTGGAATGTTGTCACATTTTGGACCCCTTAAATCTTTATGAAAATGTTTCTCTAAGTTGCCCTTTGAATGGGAGAAGAAAAGACCATAAGTTAGCAGAAAGCTCCCCAACTCATTCTTAAATTAGGCTAAGAAGGAAAGGTGGAAACGTGTCTGCTGTGGAGCAAGCATTGTGTTATGCATTTCCAATCTGGTTGTAAATGAATAGATACCTTATGTCTAAATAGCACTTTACAGCTTGCAAAATTGTATCTCATTTGACCTCATATATAGTCAGAAAAGGCTTGCCCAAGTGGCAGAACAGGGACCAGAATCCAGGTTTTCTGATTTTAAAATCTATGCATATATTTTTTTAAAAAACACAGGGTTTTTTTTTCATGGAAAATTTTGTTGACTAGTGAGGCTCTCCAGAATTCTCTAAGTAGGATCTGAAGCCACACCCTGACTCAATGGAAAAGACTGCTGTGATTGATTATTAATGTCTACCCTGAACAAAAAACAGAGTGGTAAAATGTCAGTCACTCCCACACTATTTCCCCACTTTGAGGTTTCCAGATAAGCATGCCCACCCCAACAGTAATACCGATTCAGTTGAGCTCAGTCACTCAGTCATGTCTGACTTTTTGTGACCCCCATGGACTGCAGCACGCCAGGCCTCCCTGTCTATCACCATCTCCAGGAGTTTACTCAAACTCATGTCCACTGAGTTGGTGATGTCATCTGACCATCTCATCCTCTGTCTTCCCTTTTCCTCCTGCCCTCAATCTTTCCTAGCCTCAGGGTCCTTTCAAATGAGTCAGCCCTTCACATCAGGTGGCCAGAGTATTAGAGTTTCAGCTTCAACATCAGTCCTTCCAATGAACATTCAGGACTGATCTCCTTTAGGATGGACTGGTTGGATCTCCTTGCAGTCCAAGGGACTCTCAATAGTCTTCTCCAACACCACAGTTCAAAAGCATCAATTCTTCAACATTCAACTGTCTTTATAGTCCAACTCTCATACATGATTACTGGAAAAAGCACAGCCTTGACTACACAGACCTTTGTTGGCAAAGTAATGTCTCTGATTTTTATGGGTTTTTTTTCCTTTATGTTTTAATATAAATTTATTTATTTTAATCAGGGTGGTCGTAGTTTTTCTTCCAAGGGGCAAGCATCTTTTAATTTACTGGCTGCAGTCACCATCTGCAGTGATTTTGGAGCCCCCCAAAATAAAGTCTGTCACTGTTTCCACTCTTTTCCCATCTACTTGCCATGAAGTGATGGGACTGGATGCCATGATCTTCATTTTCTAAATGTTGAGTTTTAAGCCAACTTTTTCACTCTCCACTTTCACTTTCATCAAGAGGCTCTTTAGTTCTTCTGTGCTTTCTGTCAGTAATACTGATTATAAGACCGTTAATCAATGAAAGGTAAGAATAGTAGCATCCAGCTACAGGAAATTGGAGGCAACTGCTGCAGGTGCTCTGTACTACCCCAACAGACCAGATTGGACTTTATTGACTGGATTGTCCTTAAAAGCATATTCAGAGATGACTGAGAAAGAGCAGGAAAAGAAGTTCTTTCCAAGAAGTGGATTATGCCCTGGAAGGCTGCACCTCTTTATCAGACAAAGTGTGCTATCCATATCTAACTGAAATCAAACCTTTCATCCAATTTATAGCATTTAAATATTTGCATACCTCCAATGATTTAAGAACAGTGAGGTTTAAAGGGTGTTATTAACTTCCATACCCATGATTTACTGCTAAATAAGGTATCTTTATTTTTGTCCTTCATAACAATGAAAATATTTGCCCTTTGAATAATGGAGATTTTTCCCAAACATAAGACAAGTAATTATCTTCAGGTAAATTAAGCCTGTTTTAGAAGACCAAGTAAATGGTCTTGATAAGTATAATAGAAAGACTGTAATTCCTATAATACTATACCCAAAGTGCTTACTGGCAACATATTCTCCTAGGGAAGAAATATAAAGGCATTGCAGCAATGTAATAAGATTATTGTTAATGAAATATGTAGGAAAAGTTTGTTCTTTAAAATGTTGCATCAGCTGTTAATGATTCTTTGGTCTCCCATTCCTATTAGGCTCTTTCCATGTGCTTATGTCTCTTTTTCTTTGAATTGTCTTGTTGCCCATTACCTTTCTTCTGGCTGCAAAGGCAGAACCACACAGATCTTTCAATACCCAGTGCATTTCAAATCTATCCTCATTTTCAAAGCCTAATTTTATGGGAAAAGGTGTAATTTAAATTCAATTTTAGGATAATTTTAATGGGACATTTGCATAATACAGTTCTGGCTTCTTGTAATTCAAATCTGCTTACTCCAAATAGGCTTCTCCATGGATACACATCCACCATGCATTAAATGTTAATACACTTGGGTTACCTGGGATGAGAGTACAGAAGAACAAAGGAGTAAAACCTACGGGAAAAAGGCTGAAGCGGAATTCATGAAGCTATTAATTAACAATACTAGAAGACCTTGAATTTTCACAGAATTATACATTGCTAAAACAAGCACACTTATCTAATCTTTCCGTTCTCGTCTCCACTGGGCAACCTCAGGCTCAGATAAGCTCCCTGAGGCAATATAACCACTTTTGAGTAGGGTGATGTCATTGGCAAATTTCATCTTGAAATGTGGTAAATGGTAAAGTGAAGTTAAAAGGACCTTCTCTCTCTATCAGATACGCCTACAAGTACTGCTACCTGCTTTTAAATCTCCTTCTTTCCCTTATTTCTGATGGTTGGGTGATCAGATTTATTTTTCATTACTTAACTCTTTTTATTTTTTTTTATGTCTCTCCTCTTCCATAAGCCCATTATGTAAATTATTTTAAGAAGTAAAGTAGAATAAAGCCTAGTTTTCTTTACTTACCATTCACTACGGGGAAAAATGTTTAAGAAGTATAATCATATATGGTGGCTGTTACCACATCAAGAAATATAACTCATATATTGACTTTTATATTATTACTATCTATATTTTATATAAAGCTCCTCTATTTCATTCCATGGTATGTAAAGTGTATACAATGTTTACAACTCTTGCTCTTCTATTGAGATCTATTCAGCTAATCAATCTGCATCTAAAGTTCAAATTTCTTGTCTGCCCACACAAACTGGACTGGATGGTTTTAAAGACATTTATACCTTCCAAGTGGCAGATAGTACCAAAGAGGGATTTTGTCACAGTAACTTTCCCCTAAAACAGTCACCTATAATTCGAGTTTCTCACCTCTCCTAAACATGTTTCATGCTACTGCCAAAGTTACCTTTCTAAAATAACTGTTCTGATTCTCTGCTGTTCACACTGAGCCTGCGCTGTATCCCCACTGCTTTGGGAACTGAGCAGGACCCTTCAGGGTCTTCCTGGGACACCCTTCCCCCCACGTCTTCTGCCTGTCTCCTGTTTGTAGAAAACTACAATCTGCCAGGCCTCCTCTAAGTCACAAGAGCCCGGCTCAGGAATTAAGGATTGAAAGGACATGGACATATGGAAACAAAAACAGCAGTTGGGTCAGGGCTCTGGTAAGGATTTAAACAGTAAATCAGCCATATGGAAGTCACAGAATCATCAGTTCCTCTGAAAAGTACCTAGATAAGTATCTGATGCACATTTCCTAAGTTTATGACGCTAAAACCCCCACCAAATGTCCAAAATTAGCTCCTTGATGACCATGAGCACAGAGATGCCACACTGTCTGAAACCAGAGGACTTGTAATGTTAAGCTCTATGATGCCACCCTGATATCTCACCATCCACCAATCAGAGAGCTGCGCACAAGCACATCACATACCCAAGACTCCCCTCTTCACCTTGCCTTTAAAAATGCTTCCCTGAAACCCACTGGGGACTTTGAGTTTTTCCAGGATTAGATGCCCCAGACTCCTGGTTAGGCACTTTACAACAAACATTACACTCTCTTTTACTACAATCTGATATCCACAGACTGGCTTTATTATGAATTGATGAGGAGAACCAAGTTTGATTTGGTAACACTTTCAAGATTTCTCATGGTGAAAACCCTTCAAAAGCAAACCTTAACCTCCATTCCTTTACTGATGATGGCCTTTAGCTTAGTATATCCTCTTGTTGTTCAGTCACTCAGTCATGTCTGACTTTTTGTGACGCCATGGACTGCAGCACACCAGGCCTCCCTGTCCTTCAGAATCACCTGAAGTTTGTCAAACTCATGTCCATTGAGTCAATGATGCCATCAAACCATCTCATCCTCTGTCCTCCCCTTCTCCTGCCTTCAATCTTTCCCAGCCTCAGGGTCTTTTCCAATGAGTTGGCTCTTCCCATCAGGTGGCCAAAGTACTGGAGCTTCAGCTTCAGCATCAGTCTTTCCAATGAATATTCAGGACTGATTTCCTTTAGGATTCACTGATTTGATCTTGCTGTCCAAGGGACTCTCAAGAGTCTTCTCCAGCACCACAGTTCAAAAACATCAATTCTTTGGTGCTCAGTCTTTTTCCAGCTCTCACATTCATACATGACTACTGGAAAACCCATAGCTTTGACTATACAGACCTTTGTTGGCAAAGTGATGTCTCTGCTTTTCAATACACTGTCTAGGTTCGTCATTGCTTTTCCTCTAAGGAGCAAGCATCTTTTAACACTTCAAGAGCAAACCTTAACCTCCATTCCTTTACTCACAGTGACCTTTAGCTTAGTATTTCCTCCTGGTTCCCATTTATTCTTTGCTAACTGGAAAACATTGTTTCCTTAAAAACTCAACTCATCTGTGACCTCTTCTTTGGAAGCCTTCCATGGTGAAATGATCATAAAGATTTCCTCCTTTGTGTTTCCAAAACGTGTTATTTTCCATTATTTAGCATGTATAGATTGCTCTATCTTACATCAAAAGTAATTTTTTTAGCTTACTTTATTAGATTATATGGTCCTTAAGGGCCATTGCTGAGGTTTATTCTAGTATCCTTCCAATAGTCCCCACCTACCATCATCCAGCATGAATAAATGCTTTATAAATATACATTGATTTCAGTTTAATTTCTAAAACTCCTAACAAAGATGAGTAATTTCATAACATTAGCCTTCTCTATCTATCTGCAGGTGCTTTTATGATTATCTTTCCTTTTGTCACTGACACATCACTAGATTTCTTTCTGACCTCATGATCTATGGCTTAGAAATCTGGTTTCCAGTGTATTACATTTTCACCTGATCAATTTTGTACCTATAATGATTTAATTAAACTACTGGTTATTCACTGGTCTCTATGTTTTTATGCATTTCATAGCTTGTTTTATTTATATGTGCTTGAGTACTGCTTCTGCTGAGATATATTGAGTAAGAAGACAAATCTAAAGAAAAATGACTCTGTTATCTTCCTAAACTGTATCTGATTTCATTGATAATTTTCTTTCAGAATGAGTGTGATTAATATACACTGCCCATAGTATCCTTTAAAGATGTCCTTTTCTTATGTCCCTCAATTTTGAATTTATAGCCCATGTCCAAGTAGTTCCTGCCAAAAAATAAGAAGAAAAAGGAAAATCCAGAAATTAGATTGATTCAAGGAGTCTTTATATTCAATGCAGAAATATAGAGACAAAAGAGACGCCTCAACAAGGAGATGGCCCTTGCAACATTTGGCAGTTTTCCCACTGAGAACCACTCTTAATTAGCTCTATTACCCTCCAAAGAGACAGGCATGCTACCTTATGTGTAGGCATTCTGCCATCAGATAGTCTGCACAGAGATGCAAAAAAAAAAAAAAAAAAAAAAAAACCACAGATGAACATCAAACATGGCTCTTACCCATGTTATTTTCAGCTTATAGTACTGAAATGACTTTTGTACTGCCAGTGCCATGGTTGCAGGCAAGAAGAGCAAATAGCAACCAAAACCACAGCAACAGTCAGGGACCAAACAAGAGGGGTTCCCATTTCAAACTATCTCTTTGACTGTTTCATTGAATTTTAGCTAATGAAAATGCCTAAAAGTTTAGTGCTCTGGCACCAACTATGGAAACTCCAGGAAACACTTTCTTTTATATATAGACAAACACTGGCAAAGAGATTAAAGTCACCATTCTGAAGGCTGATGAGTATTTTCTAGAGGCTGATTTTTGTTTTTGAAAATAAAATTTCTACTGAAAAAATAGCTACCTAAAAAAAATCTCTAGCAGTATATATCTACAAGAACTTCTAGAACTAACACACACAAAAAAAGATGTCATTTTCATCACAGGGGACTGGAATGCAAAAGCAGAAATTCAGGAGATACATGTACTAACAGGCAAGTTTGACCTTGGAGTACAAAATGAAGCAGAGCAAAGGCTAATAGAGTTTTACCAAGAGAACGCAGTGGTCATAGAAAACACCATCTTTTAACAACACAAGAGACGACTCCTCACATGGACATCACCAAATGGTCAATACCAAAGCCAGATTGATTATATTCTTTGCAGCCAAAGATGGAGAAGCTCTATACAGTCAGAAAAAAAAAAAAAACAAGACCAGGAGATCATTGTGGTTTAGATCATGAATTCCTTATTGCCAAATTCAGACTTAAATTGAAGAAAGTAGGGAAAACCACTAGACCATTCAGGTATGACCTAAATCAAATCCCTAACAATTATACAGTGGAAGTGAAAAATAGATTCAAGGGATTAGATCTGATAGAGTGCCTGAAGAACTATGGATGGAGGTTTATGACATAGTATAGGAGGCTATGATTAAAACCATCCCCATGAAGAAGAAATGTAAAAAAGGCAAAATGGTTGTCTGAGGAAGCCTTACAAAAAGCTGAGAAAAGAAGAGAAGTGAAAGGCAAAGGAGAAAAGGAAAGATATACTCATTTGAATGCAGTTCCAAAGAATAGCAAGGAGAAATAAGAAAGCCTTTCCCAGTGATCAATGCAAAGAAACAGAGGAAAATAAGAGAATGGAAAAGACTGGACATCTCTTCAAGAAAATTAAAGATAACAAGGGAACATTTCATGCAAAGATGGGCAGAATAAAGGACAGAAATGGTATGGACCTAACAGAAGCAGAAAATATTAAGAGGTGGCAAGAATACACAGAAGAACAACACAAAAAAGATCTTCTTGACTGAGGTAACCACGATGGTGTGATAACTCACCTACAGCCAGACATCCTGGAATGTGAAGTCAACTGAGCCTTAGGAAGCATCACGACAAACAAAGCTAGTGGATGTGATGGAATTCCAGTTGAGCTATTTCAAATCCTAAAGGATGATGCTGTGAAAGTATTGCACTCAGTATGCCAGCTAATTTGGAAAACTCAGCAGTGGCCACAGGACTGGAAAAGGTCAGTTTTCATTCCAATCTCAAAGAAAGGCAATGCCAAAGAATGCTCAAACTACCACACAATTGCACTCATCTCACATGCTAGTAAAGTAATGCTCAAAATTCTCCAAGCTAGGCTTCAACAGTAAGTATGTGAACCGATAACTTCTAGAGATTCAAACTGAATTTAGAAAAGACAGAGGAACCAGAGATCAAATTGCCAACAGCTGTTGGATCATAGAAAAACAAGAGAGTTCCAGAAAAACATCTAATTCTGCTTCATTGACTACACTAAATCCTTTGTGTCGATCACAACAAACTGTGGAATATTCTTAAAGAGATGAGAATACCAGACCACCTTACCTGCCTCCTGAGAAACCTGTATGCAGGTCAAGAAGCAACAGTTAGAACCAGACATGGAACACCATGCTGGTTCCAAATCAGGAAAGGAGTACGCCAAGGCTCTATATTGTCACTATGCTCTTTTAACTTACATGAAGAGTATATCTTGCAAAATGCCATGCTGGATGAAGCACAAGCTTGATTCAAGATTGCAAGGAGAAATATCAATAACCTCAGATATGCAGATGACACCACCATTACGGCAGAAAGCAAAGAGGAACTAAAGACCCTCTTGATGAATGTGAAACAGGAGAGTAAAAGAACTGGCTTAAAACTCAATATTCAGAAAACGAAGATCATGGCATCTGGTCCCATCACTTGATGGCAAATAGATGGGGAAACAATGGAAACAGTGACAGACTTTATTTTCTTGGGTGCCAAAATCACTGCAGATTTTGACTGCACCCATGAAGTTAAAAGATGTCTGCTCCTTGGAAGAAAAGCTATGACAAACCTACACAGCGTATTATAAAGCAGAGACATTACTTTACTGATAAAGTCTGTATAGTCAAAGCTATGGCTTTTCCAGTAGTCATGTATGGATGTGAGAGTTGGACCATAAAGAAAGCTGAATGTTGAAGAATTGATGCTTTTGAACTGTGATGTTGGAGAAGACTCTTGAGAATTCCTTGAACTGAAAGGAAGTCAAACCACTCCATCCTAAATGAAATCAGTCCTGAATATTCACTGGAAGGTATATTGGAGCTTCGCTGAAGCTGAAGCTCCAATACTTTGGCCACCTAATGTAAAGAGCCAGCTCATTGGTAAAGACCCTGATGCTGGAAAAGATTGAAGGCAGGAGGAGAAGGGGACGACAGAGGCTGAGATGGATGGGTGACATCACCAACTCAATGGACATGAATTTGAGCAAGCTTCAGGAGCTGGTGATGGACAGGGAAGCCTAGCTTGCTGCAGTCCATGGGGTCACAAAAAGTCAGACATGAATGAGTGACTGAACTGAACTGAGCAGTATGTATCATTGAAATTCAAATAGTACCATTTGTAGGTTTAAGTTTTGACCATCAAACTTTAATACATTTCCATTTTTTTAAGAAAATGCATCACATATTAGTCAAAGAAATTTCTCACAACCTTAAATTTATAATTTTATAAACAAAACATAAAATCAAAGCAAATTAATATTAATGAACCACTTATTATATACATAGCACTATGCTGATCTCTGGGATAAAGTAAGACAATGGCATCCATGATAAGTTATATTTCAAATTTTACAATTGTTTACTGAAAGAAACATACCCAGTTTAAAGCATCAGGAAAGATCCTTAAAGGAAGTAAAACTTAAAACTGGCTGAGAAGCGTGGGTAGAACTTACTGTCAGTGGAATACAGTGTGTACAGTTCTCTGTCCTTCATGGAGGAGATAGAGACAGGATCAAAGGCAGTGAGACTCTCCAGATAATTTATTTGGCTTCTCCATGGCTTTTTGTATCTTATTATATAGTTTTACTTAAAATATTCTGATAATTACCCAAATAACTAACCTTCTCAAGTAGATTTCCTGAAAAATCCTATACACCAGGCCTTGTGAGGGAGATGTTGTCTTTGTTTGCAGGGATGACCATAAAAACCTGTTTGCTTAAGTGAGCCTGGCCAGTTCACGAGGGCTTACTATGCAAGTTTCTCAATCAGAGATATCTGAGAGATTTCCAGGGTCACTTCCAACACAAACACCTTGCTCATCTTGCTCTTACAGAATTATTTACTCCCCTCCCCCATTTCTAAGGAAAAGCAATTTCCATTTTCCAGCTCAGCTCAACAGCATCCAGTCTTGGGAGCTGAAATTTTAAAAATGTCTTAATTGAACCACATTATCTATTTTCCTGCTGCTGTGCTCCTCTGCTACTTCAGTTCCATTCAGGACCAGAGCTTTCCTTTTCACCAAGCCTCATAATCAATGATGTGTCCTCTGATTCTTCCCAGCCTTGACTTTTTCTGACTTCTTGATTCAATAAACTTCTGCTCTGGAAAGGAACTGGCTGGCCCTTCTTGGTGGGTGTATAAATTTTAATGATCCTCTCCACTAACATTAAGCTATCAAGTTTGCCTTAATAATCAGAGTGTCTTTAAGTGTAAATGTCTCCCAGTAGGCATTTATCCTCTTTAGGGCAGGGAAACAATGGAATGGATTAAAATGTAGTCTCTTCCCTAAATGCTAGGATTGAATTCACCTGGCAGCTCCCTATGAAAACTAAAAAATAACTGCTCAACAGGCTCATGTATTATATATTTGAATAATGGGAAATGTTAAACAAAATGTCTGACTCACAGTAGGCATTCAGTAAATATTTAAAGAATTAGTAAATTAATTCCTTTCCTTTTATATGCTTATTGTAATCTTACAAAAACCCTGTTGCCTAGTAACTACTCAATGAAACTGTTCCTGATCAGATGATAGGATCATTATTTATAATTTATAAATTGTGCTAAGTATATTTATAAATTATTTGCAAAATGTAACATTCAACTTTTAATTTCCTCTAGCAAATACCGAGTCAACTGTGAATATTAGACATTTAAAAAAGGTTGTGTNCTCCTCCTCATTCACCGCAACAAGTCTTACTGTAAGAAATCGATATAGGAGACAAACTGTCCTTTTAACTGCCTATGTCATTCCCCTAAGTCCCCTCCGTTTTCTTTCCATACTCTCTACCACTCTTCCTATAACTCTAACCAGATCTGGAAGCCTGGAAAATAAAAAGACTCAGTTGCCCTCCTATCTTGTCTGTGGGAATTGTCACTGAAAGCAGAGGTGCTAACAAAGAGATGCAAAGTGTGGCAAAGTGTCAAGTGGTACATCAGTTTAAGAATGACTGTTATGACAAACCCCAAGAAGTGTGTTTCTGTTAAGGACAATGAGGACAGAAGAGATTTGGGAGACAAAACTTGGCTACCCTTCTGATCTGATAGTTGTCAAAGTAAATATATATAACCTGCTTTCTTCTTAAGTGAAGTGAAGCGAAAGTCGCTCAGTCGTGTCCGAGTCTCCAGGCCAGAATACTGGAGTGGGTAGCCTTTCTCTTTTCCAGGGGATTTGTCCAACCCAGGGATCAAACCCAGGTCTCCCACTTTGCAGTTAAATTCTTTACCAGCTGAGCCACAAAGGAAGCCCTTTTCTTAAGTATTAGGTCTAATTAAGTTTTTTCTACTTTTGTTATAAGTTTAAGCTCCCATTTTCTTTTGGGTATGATCTTTTCTATCAAAGGAATCACTTTGTTCTAAATCCCCCCCCAAAATGCCCATCAGTTTATGTTGGGACTACAAGCTGGATGGAGCAGCTAGGTTAACCTTACTTCAGTGTTATTGCCTGGAGAATTCCATGGACACTGGAGCCTACCAGGCTACAGTCCATGGGGTCACAGAAAGTCAGACAGGACTGACTGACTTACACTTTCACTTTCACTTCAGAGCTGTTAATTAGGAAGCCAGACTTGGCTGAAGGCATTATGCTACATTGGGAATACCATGGGATTTGAAGTCAAACTGATACACTTCTGAGAACAGGTCCTATTGCTCATCACCAAATTTCTCACTGAACTTCAGATCTTTTCGTCAAAATGGAGATAATGTCATCCATGTCATAATATCAAAGGAGTAAAAACAACAACAATAGCTAATGCAATACCATAGGAATGAATATGCCTGGCAGAGAGACTCCCCACCCTCTGTTGGCGAATTATACGGGCCCTCTTCCTGCTATTTTTCTTCCCCTCAGAGTATGTGATTTGTTTCATCTTTATCTATAGTTCCTCATTTTATATAAAATATAAAAGTTATGATTATCTCAGGAAATGCTTTACTGGGTCTATAAACAGTAGCACTAAATTATAACTGATAACCAGACTCAGGATGTTATCTCTCTCTGAGGTAATTTGAATTTTGAAAGGGGATAAAGTCTTAAAGAATTGATCTCATGTAAGCACTATACCCTGAGTCTTTTAACTTTCAAATTGTGTAACCCTGAGCTAATCACTATATATCCTTGCCCATTCTAAGCCTCATTTTTTTTTTATTTTGTCTTGTTGTTTTTAACTTTACCATGATGAACCCGAACTTGGTTTTCTTTAAAGGTAAATTCTACCAGCCCTAACCTTCTGTAGTTTTTATTGTGAAACTTCAAGCAATAATAAAGAATGAAAATAATATTTACCAAGTGCAAAACCTGGGCTATGTGATCTAAAAAATCTTTAATTATCAAAGAATTTCTGAGTTATGATTAATTTGCAAATTAGGACCTTGAGGTTCAGCAAGAGTTAAGAGGCTTGCCTCCATAGACAAGCAGAAGAGACAAACTTTAAACTCACACTCATCTAACTCTCCGGGTGGAGCAGTGGTAAAGAACCCACCTGCCAGTGCAGGAGATACAAGAGATGAGGATTCCATCCCTGGGTCAGGAAGATCCCCTGGAGTAGGAAATGGCAACCCACTCCAGTATTCTTGCCTAGAAAGTTCCATGGACAGAGGAGCCTAGTGGGCTAGAGTCCATGAAGTCACAAAGAGTCAGACACAACTGAACAAGCACAGGCGTTTAACTCCAAAGACTGTACACTTCACCAGGAAATACTCCTACAATGGGAAAGTCTTTTTGCCACCTATTAAATCAAACCATTCAGTTCAGTTCAGTCGCTCAGTCGTGTCCGACTCTTTGTGACCCCATGAATTGCAGCATGCCAGGCCTCCCTGTCCATCACCAACTCCTGGAGTTCACTCAAACTCACGGCCATCGAGTCAGTGATGCCATCCAGCCATCTCATCCTCTGTCATCCCCTTCTCCTCCTGCCCCCAATCCCTTCCAGCATCAGAGTCTTTTCCAATGAGTCAACTCTTCACGTGAGGTGGCCAAAGTATTGAAGCTTCAGCTTCAACATCAGTCCTTCCAAAGAGCACCCAGGACTGATCTCTTTTAGAAAGGACTGGTTGGATCTCCTTGCAGTCCAAGGGACTTTCAAGAGTCTTTTCCAACACCACATTTCAAAACCATCAATTATTCGGTGCTCCGCTTTCTTCACAGTCCAACTCTCACATCCATACATGACCACTGGAAAAACCATAGCCTTGACTAGACAGACCTTTGTTGGCAAAGTAATGTCTCTGTTTTGAATATGCTATCTAGGTTGGTCATAACTTTCCTTCCAAGGAGTAAGCATCTTTTAACTTCATGGCTGCAGTCACCATCTGCAGTAATTTTGGAGCCCCCCAAAATAAAGTCTGATATTGTTTCCACTGTTTCCCCATCCGTTTCCCATGAAGTGATGGGACCAGATGCCATGATCTTAGGAAGTCACTATTATCAAGACCGTTTGTTTTATTGCAGTTGTCTGCACACCATCATTTATAAACTCCTAGAGATGGACAGAGGAGCCTGGTAGGCTACAGTCCATGGATTAAAGAGTCAGACAGGACTGAGCGACTGAGTATGCATTCATAAAACCTAGAGAATTCAAGAGTTGATGAGAGCTTGATTTTCTTATTACTTTTTCATAAAAATTTAGTCTCAGCATATTTTCATTAAGTTTAAATGTGCATTACTATTTTATATAGTTATAGCCGTTTTAATGATTTTTACCAATTGATATGCTTTTCTAAGAGGCTTGCATCTTTCCCTTCCCTGTATGCGTTGACAACCTCCTTGCTTTCAAGTATTACAGAAACGAAAATTGAAGAAAGGGAATTTAAGTCCCAAATGACTTGATGAGTGTTGCTGAAGATGGCTTTATTTCTTGTTTATGCCTGAGTCGTATTCCACTCAGAGAAGGAAATGGCAACCCACTCCAGTGTTCTTGCCTGGAGAATCCCAGGGATGGGGGAGCCTGGTGGGCTGCCATCTATGGGGTCGCGCAGAGTCGGACATGACTGAAGCGACTTAGCAGCAGCAGCAGCAGAGAGAGACATGCATACTTTAAGTTCCAGCACCAAAGAAAACTGAGGGATCAAGTATGTTTTCAGTTGGGGTTTTCAACAGAATAGAAGACTTAAAGAGGAGGGAGAGAGGAGGGAGGAAGATAAGAAAAAAGGAAGCAATTATTTCTTACTCATTATGAGCTTTAGGGATCTTGCTTTGCTGGGCTGGAATAACAGCTATCTGAGAGCTATTTCTAGATAGCCATTCTCTACTATAAGCAAGATACTGTGAAATTTATTTTGAGAACTGTTTAAATTTTTTCAACTTTAATACCTTCTCCATTCAACTTTATGACACCACACGCAAGAAGGTACTTTATGCTAAAAGGAATGAAAAGTTTTTCCTCTATGCTGTTAGGTTCTGTATTTGAGACATGCAAATTAAACTGGCTAAAGACAGTTTAAGAGGAGAAAGGCATACATATTTTATGTACATGGAGACTCTACAGAAAAGAGTGAAAACCCAAAGAAGTGTTTAGACTGAGGGCTTATCTATTGTTTTAAAAAGAGCAACAGGGGTGTGAGATGAGCAGGGAGAGGCTTTGGAGGCCACCAACATGCCCGAGGCAGCACAAACTCAAGAGTATCCCAAGGTACCCGGGCCACCTGGAGCCAGAAAGGGTTCCCAGGCACCCAAATCTACCTACTGAAAACTTCTGTGTGTGCCATTTGGCTACTGGGGACATGCTAAGGGTCTTCTGGCTCAGATCTGGGAGAAAAGCTGAAGGCAACTATGGATGCTGGAAAACTGATGAGTGATGAAACAGCCACAGAGCTCATTGAGAAGAACTGGGAGATCTCTCCATGCAGAAATTGTATTCTTCTAGATGGCTTCTCTCAGACTGTGAGGCAGGCAGAAAGGCTTGGTGACCTCATGGAGAAGAGGAAAGAGAAGCTTGATTCTGTGCCTGAGTTCAGCATCCCGGGCTCTCTGCTAATCCAGAGACTCACAGGAAGGCCCGCAGAATGGCCATCCCTACACAAGGAGTTCCATCCCCTAAAGGCATCCTTGAAAGATGGTATTGCAGAGGGACCCTTGATCCACTGATCAGATGATAATAAGAGGCCTTGAAAATCCACCCTGTGACCTACCACACTGAGACCATCCATCGGTGGAGTAAGACAGTAAAGGGGCTCCACTCTGCCATCCACGCATCCCAGACCCATGATGTCCTGTTTGCAGCATCCTAGCAGCATTGTCCAAAGCCACATCCCAGGAACAGAAGGCCAGGCAGGACTGCATTGCTGCTCATCACCGCATGGCCTGGTCCCTGCCCATAGGTGCTGGGCAGAGGGGAGGGTGGTCAGGGTAAGGCTGGAGGGGAAGAAATGGAGGGCACAAGAAGGGAAGAGCAGCCATGCTGCGGTGAAGCAATTCCTTTCATGAAGCTGGAGTCTTAAAATGTATAGACAAAGGGGAAAACTAATTTTTAAAAACACTAACTGGAGAGTATAGGTAGAAACGGAGATGTAGCATTATTTCTAAGGAGTCACATTTTCATTTACTCTGGACTGGTGACAATATTTCACAAAGCCAGTGCCCTAAGACTTCAGCTTTTATCAGAGCCTCCTGCCAACCCAGGTATGCAGGAAGTCACACTGTCACCTTGCTGTCCTATAGCTTGGATCAGGGCTGAAGTTGACTACTAACGCTGGTTCCCCATAGCATGAGATCAAAACGTCATCTTCACACTGGAAAGGGACACAGAGTGTGTTCCAGGGACAGTGGCTCAGCTAATCAAGTTTACTGGCATCAGGAGGCAGGTGGGACAGGCTGGTGTCTCTCCCTTCCCAACTCAGCACTGATTTACGAGCCCACCTGCCTTCGTGGGTAAGCTCACGGCAGCCACCCAGCACACATCACAGCCCTACACTCTTACCTTCTTCCATCCACGGGGTGCGAAAGGATCCTTTTTAACAAATGAGCAAATATCCTAATCAACATCATCCAAAAGCTGTCCTTTTCATCCTCAAATCCTGTGACTGACATCACTCAAGAGCACTGGGATGTATCATTTTCAAGGAGGCATTTTCTTAACTGTCCTAATGCTGCCTTGTTTTGCCCCTAAATCAATAAAGTGTACTAGAAGTTTATGTAAACTTTTTTTAAAAAAAGAGCAATAAGTTGTGGAAGATGACTAGGAAATGTATGATAAGTAAGGGTTGTTTACTAAGAGGCGTCCTACAGACTCATTTCAGTGCTATCTCAGGTCTTCCTGATACAGGAGAGGGAACACCTTTACAAATGGAAATGTATATTACCTTTGTAAGGGGAAATTTATGTCCTGCTCTCAGGCAGGAGGATGGAGGGCAGCAAGCTCGTGTTTACTGTTTTCTAATCGCCTTCAGCTCAAAATAATCCCAATGCCAAAATGACACTTTTTTGGAGGGTGGAATATTCTGACCCCCTTCAATGCCAATAAGGTTTTGGAATATTTAAAGGAACAACAAAATCTATTAGAAAGTCTAGAGAGGATGGGTATAAGGAAATGCCCTCATTCTCTGTTGGTTGCTATGTTGAGTATACAATTTATGTATCAACGTTATTTAAAATAATATATCCCCCAATTTAGCAACCCTACTTCCTGGAATATATTTAGAGGCAATAACCAGATATATGCACAAAACTGTGTCTATATATTTGTTAATCAAAGTCAATTTTATAATAGCAATAAACTAGGGGGGAAAACTAAATGTACATCTATATATGAATGAATAGATAAAGTATTATGGCCAAACTATGAACCAGGTATCTACAATATAGATTTTTATTTATTGGCATGACAGATGTTTTTGTCATATCACCTAGTGAAAACATTGGTTATAGAATATAAATCTATATACAGCATGACAATTTTATATTAATAGTATCTATGTAATTTTATAGAGGGATATCTATATTCACCAACAGCTGGCCATGGTAATCTTCATTTTATTTTACTTTTTAATATTATTTTAGTTTTTCATGATTTATCAGTGTTATTTTTATTATTGGGAGATAAAGCTATTTTAACAGGAAAAATGTGCTTTAAAATATGAAAAAAATTGATGAATTTTTAATAAAATAAACCTTGGGAGATTTGAGAATAATTGGATTCATAGTAGTCTCCCCTTATCTGCAGGGGTTAAATTCCAGTACACTCAAGTGTTTGCATGAAACCTCAGATAGTACATAACCCTATGTATACTGTCTTTTTCCTTTACAGACATAGCTAAGATAAAGTTAACTTATAAATTAGGCACAGTAAGGGATTATCTGCAGGGATCCAGCCCTGGTGGATCCAGGGAATTTGAAGCGTGGACGGCGTTGGCGAGGAAAGACTTATTTATTTATTAATATAAGATTAGATTAGGAAGAAATAGTGTAGTAGGAAAATTAAGTGGAGAAAGAAGGTTGAATAACTTGGCTTATGGGGAAGGCCAATAAAGTTCCAGACAAGGAGCTTGCACCATCTACGTTGGGCCACCAGCACCCACTTGAACATCAAAGGGTGCCCCGCCTTAGGCTCCCTTTCGCGCGGGTCTTAAAAGCCAGGGCAAGTAAGTAGACGTGGTGAGCCACCCCACTCCAGATGGGAATTCAGCCTGAAATTAGAGTAAAGAGGAGACACGGGGGAAACCAGTCCAGTGACTGGCCCTGCCTCTATTATTCAGAAGGCCTTTTATACTTTTTGATTATACATAGAGATCAATGGGTAAGTTATGCAGGTTAGCAGCCCAGACTCTTATCAAAACCAGGCTTTTCTCTCTGCATACCTAGTTGTATACACAAGTCTTAGGTGATTTACATCATATTCCTCCCAAAAGGGCCAATTAACATTTTACAGCCTTTTTTCTGATAAGGGTTTATCAACCAGAAGACTTATTTGTGTTGATCTTCCCAAAGTCTGGTGCCACTCTCAGAAAGCACCAAATAAAGTTACATTCTTACATAGCAAGGACACAAGAGGAGTGCAGTGATATATAAAAAAGAGAAAAGTAATTAACTCAAAAGTCTAGTGTTGCTAACATCAAAACTACTATATATCTTTTTCCATATCCCGTTTACATTGATTAACATCCTCCCAGGTGCCTAAAAGATAAAGAATATGGAGGCCTGGCAGCAATCATTGAGTCAACAGTGAAAACCCGTCACCAATATGATTTTTAACTCTTTAGAAAAGGCTCTGTATCTTTAAGAGGCTTTTAAGCTTTGTGCCTCTCACGGTTGGGGGGCTGTAAGCAATTCACAAGCTGTAAGAGGTCCAGGAGAACCTGTTAGGCAAGCTAGAGAGCTATCAAAGGGGTTTAGCTGAAATATCCCTTTCTAATGCAGAAGACTAAAGCCCTGATTTGACTTTTTCCAGAGAATATTAGAAGAGTGGAAAAGTAGGCAGATTTTTATTTTGGGGGGTACATGCTCAGGAAATTCCAGGGTGAAACCCTGAAGCCTGATCACATCCTTGTGTTTTGTCAGGCTTCCTTCCTCATGACCTTGTCACAGGCGGGATTCCTCACGCTGGCCCCCAGCAATTATCTGAATTGCCAGCATCACTGCTTTTATGCTTTGGGACCATTATTAAGTAAAATAAAGTTTCCTTGAACAGGAGCACTGTGATACCACAATGGATCTGATAACTGAGATGGCTACTAAGCATCTTCCTCACATATACAGCATGACTATGCCAGATGCAGGAATAATCTCAAGTGGAATGAAGCAGGATGTTGCAAGATTTTATCCAGCTACATAAAATTTTGTTCAATTTAAAATATGAATTATTTCTGGAATTTTCCATTTAATATTTTCAGACCAAAGTTGATCATAGGTAACTGAAATTATGGAAAACAAATCTGTGAATAACAATGCATGCATGCTAAGTCACTTCAGTCATGTCCAACTCTGTGCAACCCCATGGACAGCAGTCCACCATGCTCCTCTGTCCACGGGATTCTCTAGGCAAGAACTGGAGTGGGTTGCCATTTCCTTCTCCAGTGAATAACAATGGAATACTATAAAAAAGGTTTTGGGCTTCCCAGGTGGCACTAGTGGTAAAGAAACCACCTACCTATGCAAAAGACATAAAAAACATAGTTTTGATCCCTGGATAGGAAAGATCTCCTGGAGGAGGGCATGGCAACCCACTCCAGTATTTTTTCCTGGAGAATCCCAGGGACAGGGGAGCCTGGTGGGCTACAGTCCATGGGGTTACAAAGAGTCAGACACGACTGAGATGACTTAGCATGCATGTACGCACTGTAAAAGATTTAGGTATGCTCTTACTATCAACACGAATTTGGAATATTACCACTATATAACCCACAACTCTGAAAAATAGATCAACTTCACAGTACATGTCCACAGAGAGTTGGCAGAGTGTCAGAACAATGGGGGGAAATTTTGACTTTTAGCTCCATCCTCTTTTCTAGTGAGTTTGCATGCATGTGCCTGCTAAGTTGCTTCAGTTGTGTCTGACTCTTGTGACAATATGGGCTAGCCCACCACGTGCCTCTGCCCATGGGATTCTCCAGGCAAGAATAAGGAGTGGGTTGCTATGCCTTCCTCCAGAGGATCTTCCCAACTCAGGAATGGAACCCGAGTCTCCTGTGGCTGCTCCCTTGCACATGGATTCTTTACCACTGAGCCACTGGGGAAGCCCTCTAGTAAGTTTAGAGAATATCAAATAAAATCCCACCACATGGGTTAATCAAATGTTTTACTCTTAAATGAAAGTCTAGGAACTTTGCTAGTGGTCCAGTGGTTAAGACTCAACTCTCAGTGCAGAGGACTCAGATTGAATCCATGATCAGGGAACTAAACCCCACATGCTGCAACTAAGAGTTTGCATGCCACAACTAAAAATCCTGCATCCCACTACTCACCTGGTGCAGCCAAGTAGATAAATATTAGAAAAAAAAAAAAAAAAAACAAGTCTAATAAAGTGGTTTCCAACATAGCTCTTCAACTAGGATGTGATTTTTATCTTGTGACGCATTTTGAAAAAGTTGATCTCTCTGTGATGACAATGGTGTGAAAAACATTTACCTACTCCTTGGGGTTGTAAGTAGGAAATCTGAAAAACAACAGCAATAGCGTTAAAAAGTCATTCCAAATTTTATTTGTAAGAGTGGAATTGTTTAAGTGTTTTGTAAAACCTCGTCTATAGACCAGCCTACAGGAAGGTTTAATTTTCTCCATGATGTTTGCTCTGGATCTCAGGAGTGGTCCTACCTCCTTCCCTGTCATTTTATATGTGTGTGTTCAGTCGCTCAGTTATGACTGACTCTTTGCAACTCCATGGACTGTACCCCGCCTGGCTCCTCTGTCCATGAAATTTTCCAGGCAAGAATATTGGAGTGGGTTGCCATTTCCTACTCGAGCGGATCTTCCTGACCCAAGGTTGGAACCCACATCTCCTACATTGACAGCTGGGTGTCACCGGGAAAGCCCAGCATAGAAATTCAGGTTAAAGACTCCAAAACAAACGGTCAGGCTCAGAAACATTCAATCAGGTTACCTATTTTATTTCTTTTAAACAAAATCAGATCTTTACAAGAATATCAACATCATACTTCTTAAAGCCACAGAACTTGAGAGCTGAAAGGCACCATGTGCTCAGCTGCTTCAGTCATGACCGACTCTTTGTGACCCCGTGAACTGTACCCCTCCAGGCGCCTCCATCTGTGGGATTTCCCAGGCAAGAGTACTGGAGTGGGTTGCCATGTCCTTCTCCAGGGGATCTTCCCCACCCAGGATCGAACCTGTGTCTCCTGTGGCTCCTCCACTGGCAGGCAAATTCTTTACCATTGAGCCACCAGGGAGGCCGTGGAGAGTCTCAGAAATGTATGGTGGTGCTTGCTTCGGCAGAACATACACTAAAAATTCATAGTAAATGAGATGTCAATGTAAAGTGTAAATCTCAGAAGAACTTCTTTGCCATTGCACAAGTCCCAGTTATCTTCCACAGTACCCTCTCATTGAGTCACTTTTTCCTAAAATAAGTATTAATAATTTCTGTCCTCACCCTTTACGTCATCACTTCCAGGATTTCTCGTCCTGGAATTTTACCCTTGCCCATGCCCATGCCCTCCCCAATGTGGGGTTTAATCATCACAGCGCTGTCAGAGTCTCCCCTCAATTGGTTGTTCCTGTCAAGCAGTTGTTAGCGGAGTGAGTCTGCTTTTCTCTGTCTCCTCCTTTAGTCACTGTGAAATGAAAACAATATGAGACCCTCGCTGGTTTCCATTACTCTGCTTTCTTCATTCTGAAACAATGTATTGCTTTTCTGACATATAGAGCTCCCTTGGAAAGCATGCATGCCTATATCTTAAACTTCTTTTGGCTGTTTGTTCTTGCTGCTCACTCATTAAATTGTGTCTGACTCTCTGTAACCCCATGGACTGCAGCACATCAGGCTTCCCTGTCCTTCAATATCTCCAGGAATTTGCTCAAATTCATGTCCATTGAGTCAGTGATGCTATCTAACGTATCTTATCCTCTGCCGCCCACTTTTCCTTTTGCCTTCAATCTTTCCCAGCATCAGGATATAAGGCAGTTCAATTCCGAGGCATATATTGACTTCAACAAGTTGTTTAGTAATCTCATCTATTTTTGTGGAAGGTTTTATATACTTTAACTGACATTTAACTCTCCTTTCCCAAACATTGTTTTAATAGGACAAGAATCTTTGGGGGTAATTTTAAGTTGATTCAAAATACTTTACATTTTAATAATTAAACAGTACTTTCCTCAAAGTGAATTTAGGATCTTGCCCTAGTCTCTGAAGAAAAATCCTCAGAGGAATTTAATTACAGATAACCTATTTCCCATATATTACATAAAATTTAATTAAAGAATCAATCTCTACTTTTGACTCAAAGGGATTGGGCCAAAAGAATTAAAAACCCACATATGTTAAAAAAAAAAATTCTAAAACTTGATGCTTTGTATTCACCAGAAAACTACATTTTTTTCTCTCTTTTGATATACATTATCAAAATAAAACCATTCAGGGCAGTAGACCAATTTCACATTACTATTACAATATCAATACCACGTGGTATTGTTGTTGAGTCCTTTTGTTGTCAGTTTAAATATGAAGAAATTGGGCTTCCCTAGCGGCTAGGTGGTAAAGAATCTGCATGCTAATGCAGGAGACACAGGTGTGATCCCTTATTCGGGAAGATCCCACTTGCCAGGGAGCACCTGCCTGTGTCCCACACTACTGAGCCTGCGCGCTAGAGGCCGGGAGCACCCACCGAGCTCCACCGAGCTCCACTGTGACCACCGACCACCGAGGCCCATGTGCCCCAGAGCCCCGCTCTGCAGCAAGAGACACGCCCACAAGGAGAGGCTGCACCCCACAGCTCCAGCGCAGCCCTGGCCCATGGCAACAGAGGAAGCTTGCACAGCAACGAAGACCCACCACCGCCAAAACCAAACAAATAGAATGTTTAAAATATACATAAATATGAAGAAATCAAGATCAAATTAGATCGGTAAGTTGGCTAAAGTCACCAGTACATACAGCAGAACTAGATTTCTAATGTAAGACCGGTAATCCTCCGCTTACGTCAGTACCCAAGAGAGTCACCTACAATGAGAAACTGGTCTGTAGTATTTGTCCGGATGGGACTCCACAGTATATGAGCCAGCCAACAGTATGTAGATTCTAACTCACTGTCATCTGAGTTACAAGTTTAATCATCAGATCTCTTGTTCTGCACCCAAAACAGCTTAACTACCTTGAGCTACTTATTCACTCTACTTCTTTACTCCCCTGCCACGTAAGTTTCTAAATGTTCAAATACTTTTCAGTTTCATCTCCCAATATAACCAGCTTTCTAACTCCCTTGTAAATTTAACCTTCAGATGCTGTATCTCATTCTAGTAGTTCTCATTCCATGCAGTGTTTCTTTCCAAAGAATATACTATCCGTTGCAGTCTTAACCTAACAGTGAACTTGAATAGGGAGAAAGATGATACTTACTTCTTTAAAATATATACAAATTTCTGCATATTTGAATATGTGCAAGTCCTTAAATTTTAATAATTCTTTGAGGGAAAATTTTTATTTTTCCAAAAGCACTTAATTTCATCTTAGTTGTAAACCAGTGTTCATCATGGTAGGAATATTGGGGAGATGGAGAGAAAGAAAGCATTGCTCAATACGTATATGAAAGAAGAAGTAAAAGAAAGAAAGGCGGGAGGAATACATTTTTCACTTATTGAAAAACATTTTTTGAGCACCTACTGTGTGAGATACCGTGTGTATTACCTGATAGAACACTTAAAAGAATGCAAATTACTTTCAAAAACATTGTCTAATTCAATAGTAATTAATATATTAAAATCTGAATATTTACTAATGAATAAAATAGTTTAATGTTACCTTATTAGAGTTTCTAGATTCACAATTGATACAGGGAAAAAATAAATCTTAACAGATAATGACTAAAGTTTGCAAAAAGTGATTGCTAAAGCTGAGCTCTTGAAACTGGATCCTGGCAAACAATTCTCAGAGGTATAAGGTACAGCTGTGCATTCAAACCTAAAATCACTACATCAGCTAATTTTAGACTATACTTATCAGTAATAATGGTATGTCATTGTTCTCATTTTTTCATTCTATATTACCCATGATTCCTGCTGTGACAGCTAAATTGTTCTCAAATTTACCATAGTCAAAAAAGTTTAAATTACACATGTGTATGATATTGTTTCTAGAACCTAAGAAAATTGACGATGATGATGATGGAGAGCTTACTCCTGACTTTTGAGAAGTTTAGATTGAACTACAGCCAAAAAAGATTTTCAAAGTATATAATAACAGTGCTTTTTAGATATACAGGGAAACAAATTTTATCACATTTCATGAAGTCCTCATTCACTTGGAATAAACTGGATATTAATTATATGGATATATATTTTATGCTACTATTATATTTATTACTCTTTTGAGACTATTTTAATGAACATAGCAGAATAGTAACCTAAAAGACTCAAATTTCCCATCTTATGTTTCATGCAGAGAGGTTAGCCAATACTAAGACTAGTTTCATTCAACTTTGGTTGGTTAATTACTTGTTTTGCTCACCAGCTGCACACTATTTGAGGGTAATATATGTGAAAATAAGAAAATAAAGACAGGATTGTAAATGAGGTCCAACTGATCATGTTTTTCCCCTGTCCCATGATACCTCTCATCAAAATCTACTTATTTTATTTGGGCTTATTCAATTGGTAAAAAATCAGAAATAATAACATCTGAGAATTTTACTTACTGTGATTATAAATATATAAAGATTTCCTATTTAATCTTCCCAATAATCCTTACAAATAAGGAATAGATTTTTTTTCCACATAAAGAAAAGAGTCAAAGAAATTATTTGACAGAAGGATAAAGAGCTCAGTTTCAATATTGAATCTATTTGACTTAAAAATCCATTGTCCTTCCTCATTATTAGTCTAGTTTTGACACAAGAGATCAACCACAAAGGTAGTTCAATAATTCAGATGTGGAAGAAATTGTGGCCAGACTACACCAGTCAAGTTGGAAAGACAGAGAATAAGGGAAGGATGATGGCTCATCATATAGGATTTCTAAGAATGTTTCAGCATGACTCAAAGTAGGGTAAGGCTCAGTATACTTCAGTGACCTCCCAGAAGTCTGTAACACAATTTGATTCAAGAAATATGGTTGCTAATTATTGCCCTGATCCCACTTTCCAATCCAAATTACAGCCTGACATGTACTCAAAAGCTTGTTGTATATAATAAATTTAAATTCCACAATGGATATTATTGCTTCTTTTTTTGTTCATTTCAAAACAGTGTTTTAAATAAGCCTATAAAAATGTATACACATTATATATTAGGCTTGCAAAATAAGCAAAGTCCACTATTTTATCGTTTATTTCAAGTATGCTTTGAGCAGATTTTCTAAAGTGGAAATTCTTACCTTTTAATTTGTTCTTTTTCTCTCTTATTTATTCTAAACTTATCTTGTAATGGTGTAAGTCATGTACCTGGTACTGTTTTAGCCCCCAGGGAAACAGAAGTGAATAAGATGTACACTGGAAACTCACAGTCTCTTAGAGAGCCTGGTAAATAAATTCAATACAATGAGGTGAGGTCCTTGTATAGATTCTCAGATGCACAATGCGGGAGAAAGGAGAAAGGAGCCACTTGCTTCTTATTCCTGTAATCTTTGCTCTCAAAGCTAGAATTGGTTTTTGACTCTCATATATTACAACTGCTAAGCTAAATTGACTTTGCACATTAATCTGATCACACCTTCCTAGTTTAAATTATATTAACAGTCTCCCATCATATAAATTAGAACATCTGACCAAGATAGAAGTCTGTATAAATTCTGGTCCTTCACTACCTTTCATTTCTCTTTACACTAAACTAAATACCATCAATTTTGCCATATCACAAAATATCTTAAAGGCTCTTCCTCTTTCTTCTAGCTAACTCCTAGTTAAATTTTCTGATGACTCTTTTTTTCCCCCTAATATCCTCTTAATTTTAGCTCAAGATTTGCATTCTCCAGGAATTCTTCCTGACCCTAGAGCATGACTGCAGTGCACATAACTTGTGCTCCCAAATCGGCATGATTATAAGGCTAACACTAAATTGTTGCATTAGTTGTCTATGCTGCATAGTAAATTACCATAAACTTAGCAGTTTAAAACAATTTAAAATAATTTCACATTTATCTAACATTTCCTGTGGATTAGGATTCTGGGCACAGCTAAATTGCAGGAATACAATCAAGGTGTCAGTAGTCAGTAAGTACTGGGTTCTCACTGGGAAGTTCAATGTGGACTTCAAATGCTTACACCTATACTTCAGGCAAAAATGATACCTTTTAAGAGATCAGAGAATCTACATTCTGAACTTGCTTTTACAGTACAATAAAGAGGTTCAAGTTTGAAATGTAGTTACAGTGAGATAATGTCAGTAGAGTAGATACACAAGTAATTAATTTCTTTGATTTGGCCTAAAAATATGTACAGTAGTAGCTGTGACATCAGCTGACTTAAATCTATAGCCAGGAAGCAGGACTGAATATCGTGGCTCCAGGGATTTCATTCACAGCTGGTGAGACCACTTGAAAAACTTTCATAGAGCTGAATGCATCAAATCATTGACTATAATTCACAATAGATACACTAGGGTCTCTCCTCTCATGACTGACCCAATGGATGCAGCCGTGACACAGCAGTGATGCCACTGTTTCTTTCAGTGAAGCTCATACAGGCACGCAGCACAAAGTAGTCCGGGACCAAGCAAGTACCTCGTGACGCACATGCGCAGTGCTGTAAATGATCTCAGCTGCTACATAGCTATTATTTACAAAACCTGGGGTGAGAGTCTGAACACGCCATCTTGTCTACAGTTGTTCTTTCTCTACAGGCAGCTAGGAGCCATCTTTCGTCCTTCAAAATTCTCTATCAAGGTAACTAATTCATAAATGGGAATATCTAGCCATGGTGACAGGCATAATAATGAGGAATACGAAGGTGGATGGAGGTAATAATGAATTCTTACTGGCTAGTCATAAGTCATTAGTTGATAACTATTGTTTATGTCAATGGTAAAAAAATGATTTAAAAAAAAAGTTGTCCAATGTGTTCAGAGAGAATTACTCTGCTCTCTGCCTACAACATAGCATCAAAAAAAAAAATCTTTTCATAAAAAATAGTAATAATACCATGCATTTACTGAACAATTACTGGACACACTCAGAGTTAATCAGACATTATCTACTTTAGTTCTCTTTACTAATTATGAGGTATTTTTTACTGCAAATTTACAGATTAAGTACAATGATGATTATGGCATTTTTGCTCACCAGCCTACCTCCTCCATTCCTCAGACTGACAGCAGCCACTGGAACACAACTTTCACTCCTGGTGTGACCTCATGGATCAACTGAACCTTTTTCCCAAATAATTGTGAATTATTGTGATTGTGATTTTGACTTGTTTGGTGGTTAGCTGGCAGAGTCACTCTGAGATTTGCCTTTATTTGCAACCCCTTGGAACTCTGTCAGTTCTAGAATGGCCTCTTGGTAAGAACTTTTCAAAACTATTTAAAAGTGTGTATTATAACAGCCACCTGTGGCAAGGCAGAGAAGACGGGGCAAGATATTCTAAGACAGGACTAAAAGACTGAGGAAAATGAGGCTAAGGAAGAAGATACTCAGGGAAATGAGGGCTTTTCCCATCTACTAAGGAATCAGAGAGCAACATCATGCTAAGGGATGAATATAGGCCCATAGAAGTCCTCAAGAGATTTTGGACTCAACTTCTGGCTGATATATTAGCACTGAATAAGCAGAAGAAAAAGGCTGAGGCAGAGTTATAACTGCCTTGGCTAAGCATTGGAGTGCTATAACTCAGAACCAATCTACAAAGAATGAGAGTAGTTTTTGCTTTATTTGTTTTTCTTTTTGGCTTCAGGAGTTTAAAGAAATCTCTGTCAGGTCATTGGCTGACTGCTAAGCTAATGGATTGAAGACTCCATAACATCATGACAGGAAATACTGTCTTGCAAAATAGTTTGGAAAAGTCACTGAAAAGTCTGGATGACTGCAGACAAAATAAGCAATAGAGCAAACTTGCTGGGAGTGGGTGGAGGAGGGAGGATCTGAATTTTAATTATTACATTGTAATATTCAAACTATCCAGTTTTTAAACAAAATAATTATGAGACAAGGACAATAGAGCTCATTAACAAGAATCAACAGAGAAGGCAATGGCACCCCACTCCAGTACTCTTGCCTGGAAAATCCCATGGATGGAGGAGCCTGGAAGGCTGCAGTCCATGGGGTCGCTGAGGGTCAGACACGACTGAGCGACTTCACTTTCACTTTTCACTTTCATGCATTGGAGAAGGAAATAGCAACCCACTCCAGTGTTCTTGCCTGGAGAATCCCAGGGATGGGGAAGCCTGGTGGGCTTCCGTCTATGGGGTCGCACAGTGTCGGACACGACTGAAGCGACTTAGCAGCAGCAGCAGCAACAAGAATCAAAGAAATTTCAGAAACGATTCTCAAGGAAGCAGAGACATTGGACTTACAACTGTCTTAAACATGCTCAAAGGGCTGAAGAAAACCATGGACAAAAATCAAAGGAAAATAGGAAAACTATTACAGAATGTACTAATCTTTATCACTAATGGAGCATGTCAATTTGTTGTATAGTCACTAGGTTGGTGCCCAACACTTCTGTGATTCCATGGAATGTAGCCTGCCAGGCTCCTCTGTCCATGAGATTTCCCAGATGGTACAGGGAGGGAGGTGGGAGGGGGCTTCAGGATGGGGAATACGTGTATACCTGTGGCAGATTCATGTTGATGTATGGCAAAATCAATACAATATTGTAAAGTAATTAACCTCCAATTAAAATAAATAAATTTATATTATTTTACAAATCTAAAAATAAAAAATAAAAGGTGCAGAAAAAAAAAAAGAATATTGATGTGGGTTGCCATTTCCTTGTCCAAGGGATCGTCCCAACCCAAGCAAACCCAGGTCACCTATATTGGCAGGAGGATTCTTTACTACTGAGCCACCAGAGAAGAATATCAATGAAGACCTACAAATTATAAAAAAGAGCCAAATAAATATGCTAGAGTTGAGACATAAAAACTGAAATGAAAATCTCATTACAAGAACCCAATAATAGATTTGGGCAGGCAAAAGAATCAACAAACTTGAGGATTGGTCAACTGAAACTATCTAGGCTGAGAAGAAAGATAAAAGAATGAAGACCAACAGATAGTTAAAAGGAAATGGGAATGGAATCAAAATGATACACTAGAAAAAGTCAGGAACACAAAAAGCATTAAGGAAAATTCAGGAACAAAAAAGATATAAGAAAGCAAATAAAAAAAATGGCAGAAGTCCTCTCTTATTAGTAATTACTGTAAATATACATTGAAACACAATGCACTAAAAAGCAGAATAGGCCTATTGTTAAATATTTTCTCAGAAGATATTCAAATATCCAACAAGTCCAGGAAAAGAGGCCCAACATCCTTAGTCATTTGGAGACGGCAATGGCCCCCCACTCCAGTATCCTTGCCTGGAGAATCCCAGGGACAGGGGAGCCTGGTGGGCTACTGTCTATGGGGTCACATAGAGTCGGACACAACTGAAGCGATTTAGCAGCAGCAGCATCGTTAGTCATTAAGCAAATGCAAATCAAAACCATAATAAGATACCACTTCACACCCAGTAGAACAACTACAAAAAAATGGGAAATAGCAAGCATTAGTGAAAATGTGGAAAAACTGAGACTTTTCTTATTACTGGTGGGAATGTAAAATTATGCAGCTATTGCAGAAAACAGTTTAGTCATTCCTATTTAAACAAAGAATTACCTTGTGTTCCAGCAATTTCACTTCTGAGTGTGTACCCAAGAGGAATGAAAACAGGTGTTCAAACAAAAACTTGCACATGAATGTTCATAGCAGCACTATAGCCAAATCAAGGAAATGACCCAAAGATCCACCAACTGATTAATGAATATGCCAAACATGGGATATTCAGATAATGGAATATCATTCAGCCATAAAAAGGAATGAAGTACTTATACATATTACAGAATGAATGAACCTTGTAAACATTAGGCTAAGTGAAAGAAACCAGAGGCAAAAGCCAACATGTGTGATTCCATTTATATAAATATTAACAATAAGCAAATCCATAGAGACAGGAAGCAGATTAGTGGTCACAAAGGCTTGGAGGTAGAAGGTGTTGAACAGGAGTGCTAAATATATGTGAAATTTCCTATTGGAGTGATGAAAAAATATTCTGGTACTAAATAGTAGTGATAGTTGTACAACTTTGTAAATGTACTGTCAATAAAGTTGAATTACATCGTATTTTAACACCTTAAAAAATTTGAAACAGTTAAAAGAAAGAGCAGTATAAACAATTTGATAGTTTCTTAGAGGAAGACAGCATGGAAATACTACAGACTCAGAAAAATAATACAAAATCAAGCCTCATTACTTATTAGTTGCTACCATTTATTAATATATATTTTATGGAGATTAAGTAAAACAAAAATATATGAAAATTTACCAATGTAGAACTTGACCCATGCAAAGTTTTCTATACCTATTGATTGAATCTAAACTTCTTTAGTTAAAGATATATATTTTGGTGTTACTGCTTTAGGGGCATTTTTGTATAATTATCCAGTTATTTAATAGAGCCGTTATAGATGTACTGGGTCCAGAGTCAGACTGATATTGCCCAAGTTTAAATCTGGGTTCTTTTATTCAGTAACCTTCAGACATTTGCTTTACCTCTCTCTGCCTCAGTTTTCTCATTTATAAAATGGGGATAAGCATAGGATTTTACCTTCAAAGGAATGGGAATTATAGTGATATATGTTTGACAAAGCTGTCACACAATACTAGGCTTTAAAATTAGCCCTCAACAGATGTTTTTCTTATCACCATCATCATCATCATTACAAAGATTGACCTTTCTGCTCTTAGGTCCCACTCCTTATTCATAAGAAGAAAGAAAATAGTTCACACTTTAAAAAATTTTGTATTGAAGCGTAGTTGATCTACAATGCTGTGTTAGTTTCAGGGGTACAGTAGAGTGCTTCAGTTATATATGTGTGTGTGTGTACATATATATCTTCTTTTTTAGATTATTTTCCATTGTATATTACTAGAAGATATTGAATATAGTTCCCTGTACTATATTGTCAATCTTATTATTTTTACTTTTACATATTAGTGTATATCTGTTAAACCCAAACTTCTAATTTTTCCTTCCCCACTCCCTCTTACCCTTTGGGTAACCATAAGATTGTGTTCTATGTCTGTAATTCACACTTTGAATGGGAAGGTAGATTATCTCAATGAAACCATTTCTTTCCTCATTCCAAGTAGGAAATGTTCCTTCCAACTGGTTTCTGTACTTTCTGTTTTGCTTCCTGAAACCTATATCCTCACCCTAACTGAGTTTTCCAGTCCAGTGGTGTGGCCTGTCCAGATATTTATTTATATTGTTCTTTAGGACAGTATCCATAATTGCTCTTCCTTGGGTTCATGAACCAATGACCCTTGCATTACCTCCATTTTGTCTGGGACGAATTCATAAATTGCTGCTTTTTTTAGGAAAAAAGTTAAGACATGCTGGACCATTAGGTCTTTTAGTCCTGAAATTAACTCTATGGTTTTATTAAAAAAAAAAAAAAAAAAACTTTTGGTGAATTCAAAATTTTCTAGTTGGAAAAAAAAATGAAAGAGTGATAACTCGTTTCCAGAATAGTCTATTTATTTCATCACTACCATCTAGGTGTCATGAACTAGACCATGAATCAGAACAATTTGTTCTACAAAGGTAGGAGTACAAATCCTCAGGTTGTCAAAAAGCAATTTCTCAATAGGCCAGCTGAGAAGATAATTCAATAAAGCTCAGAAACTTGTTGAAATTTGTCCCCTTGCTACACTCCTTGCTGAGAAATATATTTAGAAGATTCTAAGAAAACAAAAAGCTTGTCAGTACACACACAGGGAAAAGCCATAACAGAAGTATAAAATATTAGCATGCTCCAAACACATAAGTTTGAATATTCAGTAGTTAACATATTCTTGAATTTTACTCTAAGTAGTGATGAAAAGCTCAAACTGTTTACAATTGTTTAAAAAAAATAGGAACATAAGAATAAAACACAGTTATATGAGGAAAACACAAATCTGCCACATATTTCCTCAGAGTACCACCAAAAGTGGCTGATAATTTAAGAAAATTATATGCCCTCAATTTTCCAGTGGCTCAGACAGTAAAGAATCTGCTTGTAATGCAAGAGTCGGTCCCTAGATGGGGAAGATCCACTGGAGAAAAGAATGGCTACCCATTCCACTATTCTTGCCTGAAGAATTCTGTGGTAGGTAGGCTACAGTCCATGGGGTCGCAAAAACCTGGATACAACTGAGTGACTAACACTTTCACTTTCAAAAATATTCAGAGGATGAGATAGAGGAACTTAGAGCCTATTATACAGACTGAAGTAAGTCAGAAAGAGAAAGATAAATATTGTATGTAAGGCATATATATATGGTATCTAGAAAAATGGTACTGAAGAATTTATTTGGAGGGCAGCAATGGAGAAAAAGACACAGAGAATAGACTTATGCACATGTGGAGAGGGGAGGAGAGGGTGAGATATATGTTGAGAGTAACATGGAAACTTACATTATCATATATAAAATAGATAGCCAACGGGAATTTGCTGTGTGTCTCAGGAAACCCAACATGGGTTCTGTATCAACCTAGAGGGGTGGGATGAGGAGGATATGGGAAGGAGGTTCAAAAGAGAGGGGATATATGTATACCTATGGCTTATTCATGTTGAGGTTTGACAGAAAACAAAATTCTGTAAAGCAATTATCCTTCAATTGAAAAATAAATAAATATTAAAAATACTCAGAGGAAAGCAAATTAAAAGAATAATGAAATACCATTTTCAATGATAATTGTAATCTATGATTCTTAAGTGATACTATAGGGAACTTCCAAATATACCAAATAGACAAAATACTATGAACTTCAATATAGTCATTATCCAGCTTCACCAATTATCAACACGTTTTGTTTCATTTCTCCTCCTGTCGTCTTTTCCCACTCATATTTAACTGAAGCAAATTCTAGCCTTCAAGTCATTTCACTAAAAGTACATTTTTTTTATGTATCTCCAGTATATGGTGTTGGGGGAAGTACACCCTGAGTTCATCTCCTCCCATGCACACACCAAAATTGCAACTATTTACAGAGCAAGTATCAATGAGAATGACTAGATAACTGGCAGAAAAGATTTTCCATAACTATAGACATAAAGATAGAGGGAAGGAGTCACAATTTTCCATAGATTGGGGTACTTTCATAATGACAAACACTAAATTGGTTAGAAGCGACTGCACAACATACAAACAGGAATTTATGGATACTTTGGGTTGCATAGTCATCTTAATATGGGTAGCATTACAAAATTGTATACACAGAGACACATATTCCTCCCTTGGTGTCTATGGGGGACTGGTTCCAAGACCCATCATGGATACCAAAATCCATATATGCTCAGGTTCTATAGTCATCCCACTGTAGTTCCAAATCCTCAGATTCCACCACAATGGATCATGTGGTACTGTGTTTATTTATTGAAAAAAATCCACATACAAGTGGACATATGCCATTCTGATTAAGGGTTAGCTATGTATATACATATACATGTGTGTACAATTTTTTTTTGCCTTTTCACTGAGCATTAACATGTGAAAAATCTGTCAGTTCAGTTCAGTTGCTCAGTCGTGTCCGACTCTGTGACTTCTCTGTCCATCATCAATTCCCACAGTTTACTCAAACTCATGTCCATCAAGTCAGTGATGGCATCCAACCATCTCATCCTCTGTCATCCCCTTCTCCTCCCACCTTCAGTCTTTCCCAGCATCAGGGTCTTTTCAAATAAGTCAGTTCTTCCCATCAAGTGGCCGAAGTATTGGAGCCCCAGCTTCAGCATCGGTCCTTCCAAAGAATATTTAGGACTGATTTCCTTTAGGATGGACTGGTTAGATTTCCATGCAGTCCAAGGGACTCAAGAGTCTTCTCCAACACCACAGTTCAAAAGCACCAATTATTTGCACTCAGCTTTCTTTATAGTTTAACTCTCACATTCATGCATGACTACTGGAAAAACCATTCCTTTGACTAGACGGACCTTTGCTGGCAAAGGAATGTCTCTGCTTCTTAATATGTTGTCTAGGTTGGTCATAACATTTCTTCCAAGGAACGAGTGTCTTTTAGTTTCATGGCTGCAGTCGCCATCTGCAGTGATTTTGGAGCCCAAAAATAGTCTGTCACTGTTTCCACTATTTCCCCATCTATTTACCATGAAGTGATGGAACTAGATGCCATGATCTTAGTTTTCTGAATGTTGAGCTTTAAGCCAACTTAACAAACTTTTGGTTTGTTGGGATAGAAAAGACATAGAGGAAGGAACCAGGAAAACATGGGTTCAGAAATGCAGTCTTACTCCTCTCATTTCTCAAAGAAAAGGAGCATGGGGAATAGTTTGTTCAAAGCCTTTCTGACCCTCTTAGGCGACCAACTGATTCAAGCACACAATACTGGGCTCTTAAAAGATTAATAGAGATTGTTTATTTGTGACTATGGATCAAAAAAATGACAAGGCGTAGCCCTGTTGCATGCTTCCCTAAATATTTGCTCTTGGGCTCAGCTCATGTTGCTTTCAGGTGTAAGCATTCATCTGCATGAATGTGGACAGTAAGAATACAGTATTAGTGACTGCTTCTGAACCATCCACGGCTTCGGTACTGCTGGCATAAAACGCTAAATGCTGTCTTTATCTTCCTTGTTTTTTTTTTGTTTTGTTTCAAATGTGAATTGCAGAATACATACAAAAATTTATGCTGAGCAAAAACCTGTAGAACAAATAATTACCACAAATAGAACATCCATGTACACACCTCCCTGGACAAGAAACAGACATCTTCTGACTTCAGAACTCCCCTCTTTTGAATCCAGATTACTGCCCCTTGTATCTCCAGAGGTCATAATTATCTTATCTTTTATAGCAAATCACACTCTCTCTTTTTTTTTAATAATGTTATTGCTTTCCCTTTTACATTTACATGTAAACTCCCTTTGAAATATAGAGAGGGATGACAACAGATTCTGCTACAAGAGGTATGAAATATATATATTTTTTACTTTTATTTTGAAACAATCTTAAATAGTAATATAAAGTTTCATATATACTCATTCACATTCTCCTCATGTTATGTTAATATTCTACTGCATTAGTTTTATCAGAAGAGAAAGTAAGAAAAATAGATACCCAAAATAAGAAACCTTGAGTCCAAGCTGTAGACATCATGCCCTTTCTCCCTACATATTTTAATTGCAAAATACATTCTTTTATATAACCGCTGGACATCAAATTAATACAGTGTAATTGATATAGTATAATGACCCACCCTACAGATAGTATTCAAATTTTGACAATTAGCCCATTAATTTCCTTTATATAAAAAATAGTATTGCATTGAATGGTTATAGATCCTTAGTCTCCTTATAGCTGGAAAAATACTTGGGTCACTTTTTGTCTTTCGTGAGCTTGATCTTTTTGAACAGATAAACAATTCATACAATGTTCCCTAATTTAGGTCTGTCTATAATTTTCTCATAATTAGATTCATTTTATGCATTTTTAGCAGGAATACCAGCCATGAAAGTGATGTTATGCCTTGACCACAACATGTCAGGGGGGGTGTGTTACACTATTTGTCCCATGGCTAGTGATGTTACATTTGGTCACTTGGTTAAGGTGACATTGGTCGAGTTTTCCCATCATAACAATATATTTTTTTTCTTTTTTAAATTAATATATATCCTGTCAGAGGGTGCTTTTGAAATTACTTGGCTATCTTTTTTTCTCATCAAACGCTCACTTTCTAGTTTTAGCAAGTACTTGCCCGGTATTGCAATAGTGGTTGCCAATCCTGATGGTTTTTTTGTCCCATCATTTCTTCTGCAGTTAATAATTGGCATTCTATTGTAAGGAGAATATTTCTTATTCATTTCTTTATATTAATATGGACTTATACTATATTTATTCTGAATAATGATCCACTAATATACCTATTTCTTTTGATCTTGATTTGATCAATGGTGGCCCTTGAACTCTGGTTTCTGTGCTTTTTGATATGCTTCCATAATTTTAAATGCCTCGTTGTTTTCTGATAAAGCAAGATGTTCTACATTCATCATGCATTCTGCCAGGCCTAGCCCTGGAGTCAGCCTTGTTTCCAGTGAGCTTGGATGTCCTATGTGAGAGAATGGAATTTAGAATTTAAAATTGTTCTCTCTCTATCATTCTATCTACCTAACAATCTAAGCATGAATTCATATGGATACTTAAATTTTCAATTAGCTGTTGCAAGATTTATTCTAGACTTTGCATATTTCTAATCCCCTTTTCTAACTGAAAAATCTGGCTCCTACATAAGAATATATGTTCCACCTTAGAGTACATATTTAACTTGAGAATCCCTAACCCATATCTCTATTTAAAAATTTGATATTGTTTACAGTTTGATTCTTTTTTTTATTTTTTAGCTCAATGGTACATAGTAAAAATATTTGCTCTAGTGTTACTTGGGCAAGTCTTTCCTTCATCCTTTACAGATGTGACTAATTTATACATTTGAAACACAATCTGATTCATCTGTTTCTGTTTGTAATCCCTTGTTGATTTAATTTCTAAAAAAATAATAATAATGACTTGGCTCTAATAGTCAAAATTGTACAAAAAGTCTCACTCAGAGGAGTGAGAGAGCACTCCTCCTCTGATCTCTGTTCCTCTAGGCGATCTTATTTCTACACACCTTCTATGGACAACTAACAGCATGTTTGTGACATACTGTTTCTGATTTGATTTGTTTTTTGGGGGGGCAGTTTGCAAAAGTGAATAGATATGGTATATGTCCTTATTCTTACCATTTTACTTACACTTTCTTCTCTTATTTGACAACTTATTCTGAAAATTCTATCCATCGGTTTGTTTTCTGTCTAATTTTCATTGTGATTTTATTTAACCTTCAGTGTTAGCCTTTTATCACAGTTTCAAAATGTTGGGGATTAGCTTTTTGGTGCTTGATTTCTAGATTAATTATATAATAGAGGATATATGGAACTTCCCTGATGACTCGGTGGTAAAGAATCTGCCTGCAATGCAGGATACCCAGGTTCGATCCCTGGGTTGGGAAGAGTCCCTGGAGGAAGGCATGGCAACCCACTGTAGTACTCTTGTCTGGAGAATTCCATCAACAGAGGAGCCTGGCAGGCTGCAGTCCCTGGGGTCACACAGAGTCAGACATGACTGAAGCGACTAAGCAGCAGCAGCAGCAGAGGATATACATTCTGTGGGCTTTTAATCTTCTGAAATTTGTTAAAACTTTGTTTTGTTGTAAAGCATGTATGGCCCATGTTGGAAAAGTTCTGTGTGTACCCACATATAATGTGAACACTATAGCTGTTAGGCACAGTAGTAAATTTGACTGGCAATGTATGAAGATTACACTAGTAGGTAAATTAGTTAGATTAGTAGGTAAAAAAACACAGGTCTACAGGAAGTATAAGGAGGGTTGGCAATCCCAGATCACAGACCAGTACTGCCCCATGGCCTAGCAGTACCTGGCCACGTGGCTGGAGATAATCGGTGGTCAAGCAAGCGAAGCTTCCTCTGTATCTACAGCAGCTCCACACCTCTCACGTGGCTGCCTGAACGCCGGCTCCTGTCGGATCAGCCATAGCATTAAGTGGTCAGAGGAGTGCAAACTCTACCGTGGACTGCAAACTCAGGGGATCTGCTCAAGAGAATCTAATGCCTGAAGATCTGAGGTGGAAGAGAGGTAGTGACGCTGGCGTTGGGGAGAGACTGCCCCTCTTCCCCATCACCGCAGATGGACTCTCTAACTATGAGACCACAAGCTCAGGGCTCCCACTGATTGTGCACCATCGTGAGCTGTATAATCATTTCATCACAAACCACAGTGCAACAATGATAGAAATAAGGTGCACAAAAATGCAATGCCCTTGAATCATTCTGACACCGTCAGCCCCCCATCCCCAGTCCATGGGAAAATTGTCCTGGTCCCTGGCACTGTAAAGGTTAGGACTGCTAGGGGGAGGAAGCAACAATGTAGTCACAGTTTGCTTAGAAAAAGAGTGGCAAATTAAAAACCAAATTTAAAGCATGCAGAGATTTATTATATAGAAAATTATGGCCACCTGCTCTTCATCCCTAGTAAGATACACCTCAGGAAATCTGCTTAAATTGCATTAGAAAGGATTTAAGTCCCATACAAGAAGTGTTAGACTTGAGAGTGGAAGGAGATAAATGGTTCTTAAGGGAAAGGTGGTCACCCCACTCTTAGCAAAAGATTCTGCATCTCAAAATATCCATGATCCCTCTAAATTAAAAAAAAAAAAATCCTCTTTGGGGGCTCTGAGAATATGCACATAGAGGGTGGTCTACTAAACAAATACTTTCTTGATAAAGCATATGCCAAAACTACCTCCAGGCAAAAGAAAGAATTTCCTGAGAAGATGTAAGCACTAGTTTGGGTAATTTTAAAAAGCGCTCATATCCCTTTCACAGTAGATTTTTAAGAGTCGTATATTTTTTTCTGTCTGAAATGATTTATTCAACCCTCCTTAGAGAAACATCAATCGCTGTGATGAAGACAGTTTTCTCAATAAGTCTTATGTAAAAATTTTTACCATCATTTTACATAGGAAAAACTTCAAGACTTCACATTATTCTATGTATATGCAGTGGAGCCAATAGTCAGTACCAGGAATTGCGGAAGCCAGTGCTAAAACCACACTGTGAAGAAAACTGCAAGGCTTGGCTTGGTCACCATCAGAGGGTCAGTTATCAAACAACACAGTAAATAACCAGTTGTGTTACATCAAAGAACCTGAACTCAACATAGAGAACCTGAAGATGCAGAGGGGGATGGAGAGGGTGGGGCAAATTAAGAGAGGAGAACTAATATATTCACTACTATGTGCAAAACAGATAGCTAATGGGAAGCTGCTCTATAGCACAGGGGGCTCAGCTCAGTGCTCTGTGATGACCCCGCTCCTCTGGGACGGAGGCTCAAGAGGGCGGGGATATAAATATGTACACATAGAGCTGGCTCACTTTGTTGAACAGCAGAAACTAACACAACATTGAAAAGCACTTATACTTCAATACAAACAAAACAAAAAGAGCACCAAACAACTTTACGGGCTTCCTAGGAGGCACTAGCGGTAAAGAACCTGCCTGCCAGTGCAGGAGACGTAAGAGACGTGGTTTGGTGCTTGAGTCGGGAAGATCCCCTGGAGGAGGGAATGGCACCCACTCCAGTATTCTTGCCTGGAGAATCCCATGGACAGAGGAGCCTGGCGGGCTACCGTCCATAGGGTTCCACAGAGTTGGACACGACTGAAGCGACTTTAGTGTGCATGCAAGCAGTTTTACAGATTGTAAATAAATCATGAATTCCCACAGAATAAGAGAAAAAGAAACTGATTCATAAATAATCCAGTCCGTTCTCTCAAAAGTTAGTAGGAACATCTGAGATACTAAACATCATTCAATCTTTTTTTTTTTTTTCATTTATTCAACAAATATTTGTGGACCAACTATGATGTACCAATCCCTCTTGTAGGTGCTGGGGACACAATGGAGACGAAGTAGACAAGATGGTTATCTTTATAGATTTTATACTCTAGAGAGTGTAACTAAGTAATAGGAAGCAACAATAATTATCATCAACATTTATTGGGTGCTTATATGTCCCAAACACTGTCTTAATAGTGTATTAGTTTCATAGTAACTCAATAAGTTAGTTACGGTCTTTACAATGACCACAGAGAAGGAAAATGTACAACAGGGAGGTTAAATAATTTGGTCTAGGGAAGACAACTAAAAAGTGCAAAACCAGTGCCTGGGTCCAGAGTCCCTATTTCTTAATTATTATTTCAGTTAATCTGGAATGATATGTTTTTCTAAAAATTCAGCTGATACTTGTCTCTTCATGAAAAACAAAGAAACTAAAATTTAACAGGGCAAAAAAAAAAAAAAGAAACAAAACCAATACTTTGGAAGAGTAGCAGATGAAGGTGGTATTACTTTTTAACTGTTTTATCAAGAAACACTTCTGATAAAATTACCTGTATGCTGAGAAATAAAAGACAAGGAAGACCTTCCTGAAGAGGGTTCAAGAAAGGAGGAAGACCAAATGTTAACAGCCTGAGGTAAGAGGAAGTTGGGTTCATGCAGAAAAATTAAAAGCCAGAGTGGCAGAAGTAGAGTAATAGCCGAGAATGTGACGAAATGACGCCAGAGAATACAAATGGCTGAATCATGTCAAACTAAAGAAATGACTGTTTAATTTATTCTAATTAGGATGCCAAACCATGAGAAAGTTTTAAGCAGAATGAGGGTAGGGGGAAAAGTGTCCAATTAAAACTTAAAAAAAAGATAGCATGAGTTGCTTTGTGGAATATAATACTGTGAAAGATGAAAAATCAGAGCAAAAAACAAGGTGGGAAGCAAATCAATTTATCTAGGTCAGAGGGGATGGTAACACAGACCACAGTCTAACTAAACCATAGTCACAGTGTGCAGAGTTAGAGAGACATATTTTGAGGTAAATATTTATCACTATGAGAAGCCAGTTCCCTGTCAAGTATCTCTCCTAAACTTAGGAAAGTACTTTATCAAATATCCAGCTTCAGCTCATCTTTCCAACATTACCTCATGTTGAAAGGGAAACCCTTATGGAGATTAAAGTGATTCTTGGATACAATTTTTTTAAAAAACTCAAGATATAAACGTTTATGTAAATTATGCTTAAAATAATTAAAATTTCACATGCATATATGTATATGTGCATGTTTGTGCTGTAAAGAAACACAAAATTTATAAAAATTGTGCAGTTTAAGGTAGTGGAATAAACATGATATTTTTTTTCCTCGGCCCCAAAA
>SJYQ01096209.1:136311-153823 GCA_006410935.1 Redunca redunca
GCATTAGGGACTCAATAATACTAAATTATATTTTCCTATAGCTTTTGTCTCTAATTTAAAATGTATTTACAAGAAAACTGAAGACACAGCTATTTTCTGGCTCTGTATATTTAATTTACTAAAAAATGTTGCTTAGCAAAATGTTTACAGGATTCTCATGCAGCCTTTGATATAACTAGTTTTTTTTTTCAAAAGTAACTTGTTTTAATCATTAAAAAAATTTTCTAATGTTAGATATTTAAATGTCATTGTTATTGAATACATAGCTTAGTACAAAATGCTTAAGCTAGGTGGTCTGACAATATTGGATTCAAACTTCAGTCTGGCCAATTGAGGGGTTATAAAACCTTCAGGAAGTTAGTGAACTTTTCATAATCTCATTAGTTGATCATTAAAATTGGTATGACCAGATTATGAAGCATATTAAATTATATTATAAGTGAAGCTGCCTAGTGCAAACCACACATTCTTTCTTCAACCTTCTATTACAGAAATATAAATATTAGGAGTAAGTACATACTCTGATTTCCCAAAGCATTTTATTTATTTTATTTTTTTTTTACTTACATTACTGTATTGGTTTTGCCATACATTGACATGAATCAGCCACAGGTGTACATGAGTTCCCAATCCTGAACCTCCCTCCCACCACCCTCCCCATATCATCTCTCTGGGTCATCCCAGTGCACCAGCCCCAAGCATCCTGTATCCTTTATCGAACATAGACTGGTGATTCATTTCTTACATGATAGTATACATGTTTCAATGCCATTCTCCCAAGTCATCCCACCCTCTCCCTCTCCCACAGAGTCCAAAAGTCTGTTCTGTACATCTGTGTCTCTTTTGCTGTCTCACAAACAGGGTTATCATTACCATCTTTCTAAATTCCATATATATGTGTTAGTATACTGTATTGGTGTTTTTCTTTCTGGCTTATTTTACTCTATATAATAGGCTCCAGTTTCATCCACCTCATTAGAACTGATTCAAATGTATTCTTTTTAATGGCTGAGTAATTAATACTCCATTGTGTATATGTACGACAGCTTTCTTATCCATTCTAATTTATTTTTTTATTGAAGGATAATTGCTTTACAGAAGTTGTTGTTTTCTGTCAAACCTCAACATGAATCCGCCATAGGTTTACATACATCCCCTCCCTTTTGAACCTCCCTCCCATCTCCCTTCCCACCCCACCACTCTAGGTTGATACAGAGCCCCTGTTTGAGTTTCCTGAGCCATACAGCAAATTCCAGTTGGCTATCTATTTTACATACGGTTATGTAAGTTTCCATGTTACACTTTCCATACATCTCACCCTCTCCTCCACTCTCCCCAGGTCCATGAGTCTATTCTCTATGTCTGTTTCTCCATTGCCGCCCTGTAAATAAATTCTTCAGTACCATTTTTCTAGATTCCATACATGTATTAGAATATGATATTTATCTTTCTCTTTCTGACTCACTTCACTCTGTATAATATGTTATTTCTCAAATTCTAAAGGATTATTTTAGTTTAGTACTTAAATTAACTGCATAACAATTAGAGATTCCAAAACATTTCAGTAAGTCTATAAAATCATGGATGTACAGCTAACAAATTTAGCAAATAGATACTGAGGATCTGTTGGGTCCCATGCAAAAATCTATGCTGAAGGGTCACATAAGAGAAAAATCTATGTATTGAATTTTCTTCATGTTCAAAGGAGAAAGTAAAAAATCACAGAATATGAAACAAACTGGTTGAAGTGATTATGGATGGATATGAATCCTATTTGGTATAATGCCCCTAGGGTGTTGATTTTATCTTCCCAAGGAGTTCCAACCAGTCCATTCTAAAGGAGATATCAGTCCTGGGTGTTCTTTGGAAAGAATGATGCTGAAGCTGAAACTCCAACCCTTTGGCCACCGCATGCGAAGAGTTTACTCACTGGAAAAGACTCTGATGCTGGGAGGGATTGGGGGCAGGAGGAGAATGGGGTGACAGAGGATGAGATGACTGGATGGCATCACCGACTAGATGGACATGAGTTTGAGTGAACTCCGGGAGTTGGTGATGGACAGGGAGGCCTGGCGTGCTGCAATTCATGGGGTTGCAAAGAGTTGGACATGACTGAGCGACTGAACTGAACTGAGCTGAAACATGAGGATTCCAGATAAAACTGTTAGAAATATAAATCAAGTAACAAATGTGGGTCACATATGCAATTTTAACAAAAGGGTAATTTTAGTATGATTTAATAATATTAAATAAAATAGCATTAAAATATTAATCCAATATATTTAAAACATTATTATTTCAATATGCAGTCCACGTAAAAGTTATTAAGGAGATATTTTATTTGAAGAAAGGGGCTAAATCTTCAAAACCTGGTGTGCATTTTGCACTTGTTCATTTCAGTTCAGACTAGACACATTTCAAGTGCTCAGTAGCCTCATGCCTTTCACAGCCACAGCATTGAGCACCACAGCTTAGAACCTGTGGTAACATCAGGTTGAGCTTAGAACCTTAGGTACGTCATTCAGTCACAGCTAAGCAGATGCTCCCACCTAGAAATTTGAATCTTGGGAAGGTAGTACAACGTATTAGTCAATTAGAATTTACCCACAGTCAAGTTGAGTGCAGTGGAACAGATTATAATCTCCTGTGATAGCCAGGGTCCACTGGCAACAGAGCCAATCACTGTGTCCCAGGTAAGTCATTCATAGAAGAGTGGATAAGACACCCAGCAATGTTTTGTTATTCCTTAAATTTATGTGGTCTTCATAACACCATTTTTAATAAATTTATTTTCTGCTTATATGAAACAGAATTGGTGGTTTTGTTTCCAGTCAGGAATCCTAACTCATACAGAGATATTTTATAGTAAGTAACAAAGTAAAATCAGAGAACTGAAAAGGAAGATATCAAGTTCTATGAAAGTTTGGAGCGCACACCATAGGTAAATAAATTCGAGTATAAACTGTGAGGATAGACAGGACTTAAATAAGTGAATAAGAATTAAAATTGTCAACTGCAGCCCTTTGCCTTTGTTATTATTCTTATGTAATAGAAGAGGCAATCAAGATCTAGATCAAGACAAAGAATCAAGAGATAAAAGTCTGATTCTAGCCCCGACACCAATTATCCAGGGAGCACACATCAGATACCCTCTCATTTCATCCATAGGGTAAGAGGGTTGGATTAAATCACATGACCTGAAAACATATGTGGAATCTAGAAAAATTGTATGAACCTATTTGTGTGCTCAGCTCAGTGCTCTGTGATGACCTAGAGGGATGGGAGGGAGGTTCAAGAGGGAGAGGATGTTTGTATACCTATAGCTGATACCTGGTAGCTCAGCTGGTAAAGAATCCGCCTGCAGTGCAGGAGACCCCAGTTTGATTCCTGGGTCAAGAAGATCCCCCGGAGAAGGGATAGGCTACCCACTCCAGTATTTTGGGGCTTCCCTGGTGGCTTGGTCAGGAAAAAACCTGCCTGAAATGTGGGAGACCTGGAGTCGATCCCTGGGTTAGGAAGATCCCCTGGAGGAGGGCATGGCAACCCTCTCCAGTATTCTTGCCTGGAGAATCCCCATGGACAGAGAAGCCTGGCAGGCTACAGTCCGCGGGGTCGCAAAGAGGAGGACATGACTGAGCAACTAAGCACAGCACAACACATTACTTAACTTTGGGCTTCCCTGGTGGCTTAGATGTAAACAAACCATCTGCAGTGCAGGAGACCTGAGTTTGATCCCTGGGTTGGGAAGATTCCCTGGAGAAGGGAACAGCTACCTACTCCAGTATTCTTGCCTGGAGAATTCCATGGACAGAGGAGCCTGGCAGGCTACAGTCCACGGGGTCGCAAAGAGTGGGACATGATTGAGCGATTTTCACTCTTCATAGCTGATTCACCTCATGATACAGCAGAAACTAACACAACATTGTAAAGAAATCATACTCTATTTTTTTTAAAAGACTACAATAATGGTAACACGTTGGTCATAGGATAAATTATTTTTAGATGAGTACGAGTGTAGAAACAGATAAATAGAGTGAGTTTAGTCCAGTTCAGTCGCTCTGTCATGTCCCACTCTTTGCGACCCCATGAAGGGATACAGAATTTTGAGCTTCCCCTGGTGGCTCAGTGGTAAAGAATCCACCTGCCAAGCAAGAAACCTGGGTTCAATCCCTGGATTGGGAAGGTTCCCCTCGAGGAGGGTATGGTAACCAACTCCAGTATTCTTGCCTGAGAATCCCACAGACACGGACAGAAGAGCCTGGCGGGCCACAGTTCAAAGAGTCTCAAAGAGTTGGATGCAACTGAAGCGACTTAGCATGCACGCACACAGAATTTTTTAAATATGAATTTATCAACTTATTTAGCAAATTGAGTTTCCTCGAAGGGCAAACTCATCTTTCTAAGGAGCTATGTAGATAACTCACTTAGGTGGGGAGAGAAGCTGATATTCCAGAAATAATACTGAGGTAAAGTAATGCTTATCACTAAATTGTTGCACTTGAGGAAAGGGTGTGAATTTTGAAATTCACAGGTGAAATTGTATTTGATTCTCTTTTTGGAGAAGGAAGAATCAAAGAGGTTGATATTGATCACAGGGTGGGACTTGGGGTCAGGGGAGGAATTCCTCAGAAAGGCAAAGAGGAAGATAAAGCAGGGTCATGTCAAAAGGGAATATTATGTCAAAATAAATGTCTGCAATGTGAGCTTTCTCCAGCCTTCACAGCTTCAGTCTAAACTGAAAAGGCTTGAATGGGACAGATTTCTTATAGATTCTCCCAGTTAGTGGTCGATAAGAGTCTAGAAAAATGTCAGGCCATATAGACCAGGGAACAGCCCAGTGTCACACAGTAAACATCCAATTAACCTTTGTCAAAGTAAATGGGAATAAAGGTATCATATCTTTAAAATTTAAAACATCTCTGTTGTTTTAACTTATAGAACTAAATCACCTAAAAATCAGACTGCTTAAGGTAATTTAGTAAGAACTCAACTAAGAAAATTTGCAAAGATCAAACATATCTTTTGCTTTATAATTTTATAAATTATACATATTTTAATGGCCCAAAAGTTTTGGTAATTTCAAAGCTAAAGTTTTAAAACACATTTGACTATTATACTTTAGCACTAACATGTTTACCCCTACCAGAGAATCATAGAAATCAATATCCCTACCTTCATTTTACAGACTCAAATGCTTAGACCTTTAGCTGCTGACCTTTTTTAAAAAAATACATTTATTTATTTGGCTGCATTGGGTCCTAATAGCATCTTGTGGATCTTTCCTTGTGGCCCACAGTCTCTCTAGATATGGTGCTCAGGCTTAGTTTACCCATGGTAGTTGGGGTCCTAGTCCCCTGACCAGGGATCACACCCAAGTCCCATTCACTGCAAGGTGGATTCTTAACCACTGGGCCATGAGGAGAGTCTCTGCTGATCTTCTGAGGTTCCATTCTGTTATAAGCTGAGTGGTGTCACCTTAAGATTCATATGAAAGTATAAAAGTGAAAGTGTTAGTCTCTTAGCCATGTCCAACTCTTTGCTACCTCATGGACTGTAGCCTGCCAGACTCCTCTGTCCACAGATTTTTCCAGGAAAGCATACTGGAGTGGGCTGTCATGGCCTTTCTCTAGAGGATCTTCCAGACACAGAGATTGAAGCCGGGTCTCCTGCAATGCAGGCAGACTCTTTACCAACTGAGCCACCAAGGAAGACCCAAAAGTCACGTGTGGACATCCTAACCCCAGTAACTCCATAATGTAATCATATATGGAGATAAGGTCTTTAAAGGAGTGATTAAGTTAAAATGAGGGTGTTAGAGTGGGGCCTAAGCCAGTATGACTGGTGTCTTATAAGAATTGGAAAAAACACCAGAACATGTGCAAAGAGGAAGGGTCTTGTAAAAACACAGCAAGAAGACAGCCATCTGCAGGTTAAGGGAAGAGACCTTAGAAGACTAAAACCACCTGTGTTCCTTTGATCTTAGACCTCTAGTCAATATGCTAGAAAATAAATATCTGTTGCTTAAACCACCCAGTTTGTGGTATTTTGTTTTGGCAGTCTTAGAAGACAAATAAACATTTAATATTTTTTTTTTGCTGTTTTGCTAGATCCTAGTGATGCCAGTAATGAGAATGCAATGAAGAGTAAATAGAAGCAAAATAAACAAATAAATAAAACTGTAACAACCTGCTTATAGAAATGTGACACTCAGTGTCAAGATTAGTGATCTATGTGGAGCAGAGCAGAATGGAGCCAAAAGACAGATATGCCTGTGAGAAGAATAGATTCCACGTACTTTACAATTACCCAGAGACAGGATAGTACCACAATTAAAACTTCAACCAAAAAACCAGAAACACATGAGCATAAGTGGCATTACTTGCATGGACAGAAATTGGAGCATTATCTGGTGGGTTACTTTATGAAACTATAGATATGTACTCTGTGCAGATTGTTTAGCAAAAGTGTATGGTCTATATGTTATAATCAAATCAAAATAAAAAGTTAAGGATAGTTTTTGTTGCTATAATTGTTTCCTAATATGATTAAGCTACCATCACTGTTTCAATATATTCAGAAGCTGTGCAAAAGAGAAAGGTTATAAACAAGAAGACTACAATGGGCCTATGGAGAGCCCTGCAACATTATAAAATTGATCCAAACACTATACCCTTGAACACGTGTCATTTCATTAGAGAATTAAGAAAAATATGCTATCTAATCCTCAGTACCCATGGTCCCTTCATTTTCCAATATTCAGTAACAATAAAATACCTTTAGTGTGAGAAACATCTTACACAAATGAAAACACAATGTCATGAAGTGAGACTTTATGTACTGTAAACAATTCAAGTAAAACATAGAAATGAAGAGAATCTGTGAGGTGAGAAAAGAAAGAAAAGGAAAAGGAAGCTCTCTTTTTGAGGAGAACGTGGTGTGATGTCATTGCATTTCCTTGATACTAACTCGGAGTAAAACAAAGCAATATATGACCAAGCTTACCAGATTTTTATTTTTTAATGACCTTTAAAAAATTGACCCCCTGTTCAAAAATTATTAAGAATTTCAGCATGGAAAATTGCTGAGCATTAAATAAAGTGTTAAGCCCTTCGACAGGAATCTCTGTGCAACTCTATAGGCTATGCTCCCTGGAATGAGTATGAATTATTAAGGATCAGGCATCCATGAATCTAATTTAGGTCATTGGGTATATCTTAGGGTAAGTTCTATCAAGATATTTTTAGAAGGTAATAAGGATAGCTTTTACATTCCAGGCCACAGTTTATCACAGGGCATCCTGAAAACTCCTGTTACTATTTGTGAGAAGGGCCTCCTAGTGAAATATATTCCATGAAGGTCTTTTTTCTGGCAAAATAAGGAATTAACTATTGAACTTGTGCCCAAATCCACTTCAATGGTAACTAAAATGCAATGCCATCATCATACAGAGTGTCTCCTCCTTTACTGATTTTTCTTTCTTCCAATATTTGACAAGTATTTATTGAATTTTGTGGAATTTACTGCCAGTCATTTCATTAAAAACCTAATTTCATTCTCTGTTTTGTGCTCCCTAACCTCCATTACTCGTGCAAATTACTGCTCATTATTAATTTTTCTGAAAGAACTTAAATAAGAAGTGATTGTCAAAATTCCTATCATATATATTATGAAAAGCCTTGTAGACAGTCTAACTTGCTTAAAAAGTTGTTTGATATTAGAGATGTTACAAGGAAGTCTTATTTCATTCCAAAATAAAAATTAGATAAAAGAAATATGACTCACAAGATCATGTTCTGTATTCTTCTCTTGCCAGTTTTGCACAAGTGTTTATGGGAACAGAATAGAGTGCAATCACAAGGGAGTTTTTTCAAAACTGCTGCTGAGTGAAACAAATATTTGAAGGCAATACATAAATACTACCTCTGTATCTGGGTGGTAGGAAAATGTGTAGTCTGTTCTCTATTCCTTTATAAATTTTCCTACATCCTAGAAATTCTTTCTAATGATTCAATGTATAATATAAAATAAGCATTGAAGGCACAAAAAATGAATTAAATGGGATTACATCAATAGTATGACTGTTACTGAAGAAACTCACAATTGTATTCTTTGAGGAGACCTTACCACTTGTGTTTGCAGGTTGCAGGTGTAGGAATAAATTTATATAAATTAAATCAAGCTACATCGCAGTGACTGTGTAACAAAAGAGGAATAAACTTGTATTTCCTTCATGTTTTATTATGCACACTCTCATGCTTTGTTTCAGTCATAAAATACAGCACCCAGGTACAATGACAATACCAAATAGGCTGGTATGTGTAGTAAATAGTGAGTAGTACAGTTGACCTTGAACAATGTAGGGGTCGGGGCTCAGCCTCCATGTAGATGAAATTCCGCACATAAACTTTTTCGTTTGCTAAGGCTCCACACCCATGGATTCACCCAGCTGCTGATTGTGGAGCACTGTAGTATGTATTTATTTTAAAATTTCTCATATAAGTGGAGTTGTGCAGTTCAAGCCTGTGTTGTCCAAGGGCCGACCATATTATTATTATTCGTGATTTGTTTCCTTTCTTTCTAAGGATAAAAGTGTCAAGAGGTCAGCAAAGACGGTGACATAGCAGGATCCCGAAGTCCCCTCCTCCCGCAGGTGCACCCAGGGTACACATGGAGCTATTGCTTCTGTAAGAAATCCAGAAACGGAGAGGCTTTTACTCATCAGAGAGTCAAAAAATGCCCGCATCACAAAGGGGAAGAAAGGCTGAGACACAGTCTGACCACAAGCCCCGCCCTGGGAACAACACCCTACCATCAAGAGGGAATTCCTGGGACTCCCCTGGGGTACAGTGGATATGAATCCGCCTGCCAACGCAGAGGACAGGGAAGATCCCACAGGCCCTGGAGCAGCTAACCCTGTGCCCCCGCACCTACTGAGCCTGTGCCCAGGAGCCCGGGGGCAGGACCGCCGCGCCCACGTCTGCAGTTCCTGAGGCCCGTGTGCCCTAGAGCGCACGCTCCGCACCAGGAGAAGCCCCCGAAACGAGAAGCCCCGCGCACCGCAGCAAAGAACCCCCGCCTGCGGCGCCTAGAGAAAGCCCGTGAGCAGCAGCAAAAACCTAGCACAGCCAAAAATTAGTTAATTAATTAATTTTTAAAAAAGAGGGAATTCCCAAGTACCAGCTTCTCCCTAAGCATCAAAGGAATTGGGTCCTATATTTAGCACCACAACTTTGAAGCCTCACGCAAGAGATGGGACCCTGAAACATCTAGCTCTAAAAGCCAGTGAGGCTTGCTTCCATGAGACCCAAAAGACAGTGGGAAACATAAAGGCGGTTGTTAACAGGCATACAAGCACTTGCTATGGCTCTACTTAATGGGTCTCAGTTTAGAGGGAACAGGTAAAATTACCCATCTCCCAGTCTTTCCTTGAAAGGGGTCCATGTAAATACTTTGAAAACTGCTGCCTTGGGATTAAACTTCTCAGCACATACCGAGGGGCAGCCTGCAATGTTCCCTAGAGACAGAGAAATCCACGCACTCCCTTGCCATCTCTCCATAGCCTCCTGCAAGTCGCCAGTGTCTCCCTGGGAGGAGCTCATACCTCATTCTGTGCTCCAGGTTGGGCAGACGCTGCCCAGGTGACAGGTTGCCAGTGTCCTGCTCTGCAGGTCAATGGGGCTTCCATTCATGGGTCCCTGGGGCTGTAGCAGTCAAAGAAACAGTTCTTAATGTTGAAGCAGTCAGTCAGAGAGATGTGAGCAGGGAAAGGGGAGCACAGGCTAAATAGCAGGAAACCAGGCACCCTGTCAGCACCAGGGGCCTGGGCAGAGAAAAGCAGTAACCTCAAGACTGACAGCAAACCGCACAGTTGAGGATGATGTGTCCTGGACGCAGACAAAGGTGGGGAAAGACAGGGGTCTCTAGCCTCCAAATTTAACCTTTTGCTCATTACACCCCCATTACAATGATATTAGCCTTACAGATATGAAGTACCACCGATGCCAAGACTAACTAAGGATGTAAATCCCTGCGCTCCTCAGGGAGGTGAAGCTGGGATGACAATCAGGGAGGAAGACTCCCAAGCCCCTCTTTCCCCAGTGAATACTCTGCCCCTTTACTCCATCCCCCACATGATGGGTTGCCAAAAAATCTCAGAGCAACTACCTACCTAAGCCTGCCCCCTCTTCCCTTAAGTTCACTTAAATAAGCCTTTACTTCTTTCCTGAGCTCCCTGTATGGTCTCTGAGTTATTTTTTGCAGTGAGAGACAAGAACCTACCCCCCAGGAACATCTTTGGGGAGCCAGACAGGAGAATTTGGTAGGCCTAAGGCTCTTCCATCCCTTGCATTGAGAGGTGCTGCCTTACTCCCTGCCTTTTCTGCTCACTCTCTCTCTTTCTCCTTTTCTTCCTTTATCTCTGTCCCATTTACAGACCTTCTGCTACAAAGATGTGCATGCAGGTCAAGAATTTAAAAGCCACTAGGGCACCCACCAGGAGAAATCCAAAAGCAGTGCATCTTAAATCATCAGCTCAAATACAAAAACACAACTCAGAGTGATTAAAGATTTGAACTTAAGAGGTAAAACTTCTAGAAGAGAACAAAAGCTCTTTGACATTGATCTTGGCAACATTATTTATTCACCAAAACCAGAGACAATGAAAGGAAAAACAAACAAGTGGGACAACATTAAACTAAAGTACTTCTGTTCATCAAAGGGAACCATCAATAAAATTAAAAGGCATCCTATGAAACGAGAGAAAATGTTTGCAAATCATGTAATTAATAAGGACTAATATCCAAAATATACAAGGAGTTTACACAACTCAGTAACAAAAATCTATTTAAATTACTCAATTAAAGAAATGGGCAAAGGACCTGCATAGACACTTTTCCTGAGAACATAGATCCACAGTGACATGAAAAGGTGCTCAACATCACTAATCATGACAGAAATACAAATCAAAACCAGAATAAGAAAAAAAAAATCACATTATCAAATCACACATATTACAACAGCTATTATCAAAGATAAGAGTTAACAAATACTGGTGAGGATATGGTCAAAAGGGAACCCTTGTACTAGATATGTAGACTGGTATCCACTGTACAGAATATTAAGGATATTCCTCCAGAAATTAAAGATAGAATTACTGTAGGATCCAGGAATTCCATTTCTGGGTATATATCTTCCCAAAGAAAGGCAATGCCAAGGAATGCTCAAACGATCGCACAGTTGCACTCATCTCACATGCTAGTAAAGCAATGCTCAAAATTCCCCAAGCCAGGCTTCAGCAATACCTGAACCGTGAACTTCAAGATGTTCAAGCTGGTTTTACAAAAGGCAGAGGAACCAGAGATCAAATTGCCAACACCTGCTGGATCATGGAAAAAGGAAGAGAGTTCCAGAAAAACATCTATTTCTGCTTTATTGACTATGCCAAAGCCTTTGACTGTGTGGATCACAATAAACTGTGGACAATTCTGAAAGAATTGGAATACCAGACCACCTAACCCGCCTCTTGAGAAATCTGTATGCAGGCCAGGAAGCAACAGTTAGAACTGGACATGGAACAACAGACTGGTTCCAAATAGGAAAAGGAGTACGTCAAGGCTGTATATTGTCACCCTGCTTATTTAACTTATATGCAGAGTACATCATGAGAAACGCTGGACTGGAAGAAACACAAGCTGGAATCAAGATTGCCAGGAGAAATATCAATAACCTCAGATATGCAGAAGACACCACCCTTATGGCAGAAAGTGAAGAGGAGCTAAAAACCTCTTGATGAAAGTAAGAGAAGAGTGAAAAAGTTGGCTTAAAACTCAACATTCAGAAAACGAAGATCATGGCATCGGGTCCCATCACTCCATGGGAAATAGATGGAGAAACAGTGGAAACAGTGTCAGACTTTATTTTTTGGGGCTCCAAAATCACTGCAGATGGTGATTGCAGCCATGAAATTAAAAGATGCTTACTCCTTGGAAGAAAAGTTATGACCAACCTAGATAGCATATTCAAAAGCAGAGACATTACTTTTGCAACAAAGGTCCGTCTAGTTAAGGCTATGGTTTTTCCAGTGGTCATGTATGGATGTGAGAGTTGGACTGTGAAGAAGGCTGAGCGCCGAAGAATTGATGCTTTTGAACTGTGGTGTTGGAGAAGAGTCTTGAGAGTCCCTTGGACTGCAAGAAGGTCCAACCAGTCCATTCTGAAGGAGATCAGCCCTGGGATTACTTTGGAAGGAATGATGCTAAAGCTGAACCTCCAGTACTTTGACCAGCTCATGCGAAGAGTTGACTCATTGGAAAAGACTCTGATGCTAGGAGGGATTGGGGGCAGGAGGAGAAGGGGATGACCCAGGATGAGATGGCTGGATGGCATCATGGACTCGATGGACCTGAGTCTGAGTGAACTCCGGGAGTTGGTGATGGACAGGGAGGCCTGGCGTGCTGCAATTCATGGGGTCGCAAAGAGTCGGACACGACTGAGCGACTGAACTGAACTGATCATCCCCCTCCCCAACGAAGGGAAATCTTCATCTCAAAGACATATGTGTCCTCCCATGTTCATTGCAGCTTTACTCACTATAGCTAAGATACAGAAACAACCAAGTATCCATCAGTGAGTGACTGGGTTGAGAAAATGTGGTAGATACAGTCAGTGGCATGGCATTCAGCCTTCAGAAAGAAGAAAATACTGTCACTTGCAACAGCATGGATGGACCTGGAGAGCATTACGTTAAAACAGAGAAAGGCAAATACTGAATGGTATCACTTAAATGTGAAATCTTAAAAAAAAAAAAAAAAAAAAAGTCAAACACAGNAAAAAAGAAAGTCAAACACAGAAATAGAGATTTAAAAACTTACCAGTGGATCTAACGTACAACACGGTGACTATAATTAAGTAATGTATAATTGAAATGCTGAGAGTAGAACATAAATTTATTAATTACATTTCAAAAAAAAAGAAAATATTTGTTAAATGATACTGTGAATAAAGAGGTTCTCATATGCCTGGCCCCACCCTCATTTCCCCCAAATGCTAATTTATTATGTAACCTTCAGGGAGCCAAAAGTAATTTGTCTTATTCATTGTTATATTCTCAGTTTATCATAGTGCTTAGTATATGATGTGAAGTGAAAGTTGCTCAGTCATGTCTAACGTGCTTATTTTGACTCGTTCAAGAACAGCTATACCAATCTCTACTTCCACTAGCAGAGAATGAGTTTCTATTAATATATCCCCAATATATTAACAGCATTTGGCATTGTTTATTTTTTTAATGTTTCTGGTCTAATACCATAGCTGTAAGTGATATCACACTGTTCATGACATTGTATAGGAGACAGGGATCAAGACCATCCCCATGGAAAAGAAATGCAAAAAAGCAAAGTGGCTGTCTGAGGAGGTCTTACAAATAGCTGTGAAAAGAAGAGAAGTGAAAAGCAAAGGAGAAAAGGAAAGATATACCCATTTGAATGCAGAGTCCAAAGAATAGCAAGAAGAGATAAGAAAGACTTCCTCAGTGATCAATGCAAAGAAATAGAGGAAAACAACAGAATGGGAAAAACTAGAGATCTCTTCAAGAAAATTCGAGATACCAAGGGAACATTTCTTGCAAAGATGGGCACAATAAAGGACAGAAATTGTAGGCACCTAACAGAAGCAGAAGATATTAAGAAGAGGTGGCAAGAATACACAGAAGAACTATACAAAAAAGATCTTCACAACCCAGATAATCATGAAGGTGTGATCACTCCCACTCACCTAGAGCCAGAAAAAAAAAAAAAAAAGATATCACACTGCAGTTTTAAAATCCAACTTCCCTGATTACTAATAATTTTTTGTCATCTCTTCATCAGGTTATTAGATTTTTGGGTTTCTTATTAATTATCTTTTCCATTTCATTTACCCATTCTCCTAATGAGATTACTGATTTTTCTTATTGAATGCATAGCTTCTTAGATACTTAGTATTCTGTCTTTTTATTTTTAATCATTGCTGGTATTGTATCCATGTTTGTCATCTCTTAATTTTGTCTATGATACACTTCGGTGAACAAAATATCTATTTTTTTCAACAGACCTAGTAGTTTATTATTTTTTTCTCCTTTTAAAGTAAAGGTAACGTAACAAATGCTTACATAAGAAACAAGGACTTCAAATGTCATGGATGATGTGGAAATAGGATTTACTTTATTAAAGTAGAGATCTCAAAACTTCATTCTTAGTCAGTGAAGGGATGTATCTATATAAATAGATATAGTTCAGATTGTCCTTCCAAATGGCAAATTTAACCTTTAGGTATAAAAGTTTATACTTTTGAAAATTTTTTAGAGTTCTTAACTCAGAGATCACAAAAGCATTTTCCTACATTTTCATTTACTAACTTTTTTATTTTTACCTTTCTCATTCAGGGCTTCCACTCAACTGATTTCTACTATGAATCTATGGTCTTAGTATAAATCCAGTACCACTTTTATCAATGGATAGATCTAGTTTTCCAAACATCCTTCTAAACAAACCCACTTTGTTATTTTGTTGCTCACTTTATTATTTCTTGATGTGATGAAGACATTCAGAGAAAATGATTCTAAATACTTATAGAGAGCAGAGTGCAGGTCATATACAAAGGAAGGACACTAAAACATGGACTTTTAAATAGTGACATGCATGCTCAAAGACATAGGATAAATACTTTCAAATTTCTCAGGAGAAATAATTTTCCACTTGGGAAATCAAAATATCTAACAAGTAGACTATAGAATAGTGTCAGATTTATAAGCAGTCAGAATATGTACATCACATGCACACTTTCTTAAATGGAATTAGACAATATACCCTCCAACATAAGGGAGTGAACCAAGAAAGGACGAAGTCAAAGATTCCAGGTAATAGCTGAATATTCAACCTGGAAGAGTGACAACTAGAAGTTCTAGGATGAATCACATCTAGAGAAAAATTTCAGATTAAAACATGATGTAAGATGCCTCCAAACAAAACAAAAGATGGGGAGAAAGAAAGGAGATAGAATATGATAAAAACTATATTTTAAAAGTGAAAGTGAAGGTTGTTTCACTCTAAAACTTAATAGATCCATCTTATGAGTCCAAAGGTTGGTGGAGTGATCCTAGATTTTCTCAAGCACCTTCAGTCAGGCGAGAGCTGGAAGGTGAAGAATGGCTCAGACTAATTGTTTTGGAGCCACAAAGCCTCTCATCCTTCAGCAGGCTAGATACGGCTCATTCTCTGGCTTTGGCAGGGATCCAAGAGAGGAAGCATAAATGGACTAGTGCTATTTCAAGCCTCTCTTTGCATCAATTTTGCTAAAGTCCCAGTGTAAAAACTTTATGGTCAAGTTCAAAGTCAGTATGAGGTGATAACTTCCAAAAGGTGTGAACAAGCAAGGAATTAATGTAAAAATTGGGCACAGCAGTACAATGAATCTACTGCAAAGTGTGCAAGTGGTGTAGATAGTTTAATCTTCAGCTGTTGTACGTAGAAATCATAAGATTGTCTTAAAATTCATAAGTCAAGAATAAGCAAGTTAAGCGAGTTTCCTTAGAGATACAGAGGAAGTTTCTGGAAAAAACTAATAAAGAGTTAATAGAATTTGCCTCAAAAATAAGATTTCAGAGACTGGAAAGGAACAATGTCCAAGACTTTGATTTTCTAAAAACAGTGTGAAATAATTATTAAGTTAAAATGTAAAAATTACAAATAAATAAAAAAATTTAAATAAGTAATTACAAACAAAGCCACCTCTCTTAAGAAGATGCTTACTTGTCTCAAAAGAGTAAGCAAAAGAATTATTTCAAAAGAAGGACTATGGCCTTGTCTTCATCACAAGTCTACATCTTGAAAAGAGTATGATATATATATATAATAAAAGAGTATAAATATCTGGATTACATAAAAAGAACACCTATAAAAATGCCTGTTGGAAACAATAGAACTTGCATATGAGAAAGATAAAACTAACCAGCATTGTCCATCCAGCTAAGGACAGGAGTCAAAAAGTTGTGCCATGCTGCACTGGGCTTAGTTGCTCAGTCATGTCCGACTCTTTGCACCCTCATGGACTGTAACCCATCATGCTCCTCTGCTCATGGGGATTCTCCAGGCAAAACTGGAGTGGCTTGCCATGCCCTCTTCCAGGGGATCTTACCAACCCAGGGACTAAACCCAGGTCTCCCACATTGCAGGTGGATTCTTTACCATCTGAACCACCTATTCTATATAATATATGGTAGCGAACAACTTCATATGGAGTTTTTTTTTTTTTTTAATGCAAGCAGCTCCATAAAAAATGACAGCAGAACAAATGATTTTAGTTCTAAGAGAGTCGTCTGCAACATAGAGAGTTAAGCTAAGGATGCAGAGATTTCTGTGGATTTCTTTTACTCACTGTTGTGGACGCTGTCCATAGAAGTCACTAACAGAGTACTATTCTTTTTGTCCAAAGATATATTTAAGTAATTTGGGTGTTTTATTTTGTGTTATTAATGAAATGAAAGGTAAATGGGATAAGAAAACTTCTGCTTCCTAAAAAATATCTGATAGATTAAAAAACAGTGCCATTTTGGTTTTTATGTTTCTAGCATTTTCGCTCTATGTATCCACATTGATATTATATTAAAACCATACTTGTGCTGTGCTAAGTTGCTTCAGTCGTTCTGACTCTTTGGGACCCTAGGGACTGTAGCCCACCAGGCTCCTCTTGTCCATAGCATTTTTCCAGCCTAAATGCTGAAAATACATTACAATTATTAGCATAGATCTGCCTCTCCACTAGGCTATAATTTTTTTTTTAAGGTGGGAATTTTTGTCATACTCATTTTAAAGTCGCTTACATTTAGCATGGAGCATGTCACACAAGATACTAGTAAACTCTGACTGAATAAATAAAACAATAAAGAAATATATTATCCTGCATGAGCAACTGCAATTCATTTAATAGTGAATGAACTGCAAGTGTTGAGTTGCTAAGTATCTACTCTGTACAAGGCATTCTTTTTGAGAAGCAGAGAGCAAAAATCATAATTCTTTACATCAAGCAATTTACACTTTAGGGAAAAGCAACGTCCACCAATCATCTGTTGAAGAATATCTTGGTTGCTTCTAGTTTTGGGTGATTATGAACAAATGTACTATAAAGCTTGGTGTGCAGGTTTTCTGGACATAAGTTAGCAAATCAGTTAACTAGATACCTACCAGCATAATGGGCTTTGATTTCTGATGTTGTTAATGCCTACTTTTATAACAGATTGGAAGAAAGAAGTACCCAGCCTGCAGTATATTTTCAAATCTAGACAAGATAAATAATTACTGTATAATTTGAGGTAATCAACCTTTTACTGTCAAGATTTAAACATGATGTATTATTGATAATAATGTGACAGAGATTACTAAAAGTACATGGACTATAAATTTTAATATTTAACATCCTTCAGATGGTGAGGGTCAGAGAGGCCTGGCATGCTGCAATCTGTGGGGTCACAAAGAGTCGA
>SJYQ01096209.1:154188-169267 GCA_006410935.1 Redunca redunca
TTTTTTTTTTCCTTTTACTGTAAACTATGACCGCCTTTATTTTCCCTGTGAAATCAGAACGCAGATCTCCAAACTCTGCCATCCATCTCTCTCTGCTGCAGGTTGGTCTCTCTATCAGCAGATGCTGAGATGGAGTCTGAACCACACTGATGCGTTCTAGCAAAGACTTCATATCTGGCACAGCCATGGACACAGTGGCTATGACTTAGTTGAGTTTGTAAAGTCTACAGTCACTCTCCAGAATTTATTCTGTTTCTGCAGGGGATGGTCTGCTGAATTAGACATCAATATGATGAGGACATGTGTGCATGCTAAGTTGCTTCAGCCATGTCCATCTATGTGTAACCCTATGTACTGTAGCTCACCAGGCTCCTCTGTCCATGGGATTCTCCAGACAAGAATACTGGGGTCGGTTGCAATAACCTCCTCCAGGGGATCTTCCTGACCCAGGGATTGAGCCCATGTCTCTTACATCTCCCACATTGGCAGGGGGGTTCTTTACCACCAGCACCACCTGGGAAGCCCAATAATGAGGACAATCATTATTAAATGCTTTAGATGCCCTCAGGGACCACTCCCACACCCTATCCCCAGCTCCCCCATGCAGTACTGGCTTTGATTTACTATCTGGGCTTCAGTAGGAGAATTTCAGAGGTTTCCACTTGGGCTTTCTCGTTATAATAGCCATTCCTCACAGGCTTCAGGACGCACAGTGAGGGTTGCACTATCTACTATAAAGTATGTATCTGAATTATACATTTGGGACCTGAAGGTATTGCAACCTGGTGTGCAAATAGGCCTACGGGATCCACTGTAAGCTAGAACTGTTCTGAGCTTTGTGCAACTTCAGGCCTCATATACTCTTACTCTACTCTACCAGGAAAGCAAGGATGCTGCTTCAGCTCTCCAAAGATGAAATATTAATTCAGATTCTACTTACAACAACTCAGAAGACACCTAAACCTTTGCCCCAGTGAATAAAACACCTGTGGTTCTTTTGAGGAAAACTGGGAAGAACATTACTGTGTATAATTGCTATGGTAATGTGGTGTCTTTTTCCATAGACAAAGGACATCTTCACCAGTCAATGGGTTTTACTGAAAGCTAGACTGGAAACTAACCCAGGTTTGGATATTGGATAAAGAATTTTGACATTTTATTTGGGAGGCTACTCTCAGGAATCTACCTAGTAACCTGTCCTTAATTTCTTCTTCTGGTACAAGCTAAGTAAAACAGATGCAGCTTCCCATCCCTTCTGCTCTAGGAAAATTGCGTTCTGTTAACCACCTTTATAACTTTTCAGACACAGGTCAGCCCTTCAACTGCCACTTGGACCCTAATGCTCGTTACAATGATTATGAGCCCCTGGCATCTGGCAGCTGAGTGCCAACATGGTCCCTACTATTTCAGAGTCCTGTCTTCTTCATTCTCAGTGATTCAGATTCTGGTAATAGCCTGTCCTGCCACCAGCCCTCATGCAAAGAAGACAGTCACCATAATTGCAGCAAGGTGCTTAATTGTAGTTATTCTTTTGCCTGTTTCACCAGCAAATTCCCTATATGGCTTTGGTAAATGCTATGGTCTTACCATGAAATATAATCAACTGAAAAGTCTTATGGACATATGTAGTATATCTATTTCAACAGGTATACTTCTACTTCCCCAAGGCCTTTCATCTTTTCTTTCATTTTCCTTGCTAAGTGTTGGCCATATCTCTTACTGTATGCTCTAGGAGGTGTGCTGGTAGCAAACTTACATGATCTGGGGTTCATGCCAGGGCGTTACATCATGTATGTCAGGAGAGTACTCTCAGGTTAACAAACAATTTTCTATCCAAATTCATCTTTCTGCCACTATAATCTAGAAATTTCAAATCTAGTCCCACATGTGTTCCTCCAGCTCTTGCTGGTACTGTCTGGCTAGATCTCACAGGTACTTTGCCTTCTCTTCAGTCTCAGCACCTCCTCGGCTGGGTGTGCTACCACTCAGCTCTGGTTGTTGGACACATTCAGGAGGGAACCTGGGGTATGAGAAAATGTCTTCATTCAAGGAAAGGTAGGGGTGTGGGTGCAGGGATTGCACAATCACGTGTTTTGTATCCAGTTAGGACAATTAAGCAAACAAAGCATCAATCCAGCGGTTATTCATTCACCATAACAGTGAAGCAAGAGACAAAAGGGGGGTGCCAGCTCCCCGGTATTCCATTTTCCCCCAACAGAACAGAATCAAGAGAAAGTCAGGTAGATACAGAGCAGACTGGGACAATCACCCCACTGCCAAGGAGCTTGAGCCACACACCCAGATCTATTATAAGATGAAATGTGCTCATTGAACCCAAACAAGAAAATCGTGGCCTTGTTGGCCTAGAGTCAGTGGAAGGCATGAACACAGCTAGGCCAAACCTAGAGAAAGTATTAACTTCAGATAGGATCCAGGAGAAATTTCTGGATAGGATGAGAGGCTCAAGGTGATATATCTGCCAAGAACACTCTGCCTGTTGGTTCAAAAAACTACCTAAGCAGTATTTTTATCCTTAGACAAGGTCTAGCAGTCTTCCATGCTGTTTAAGCATCTTCAGATGAACAAGGGCAATCCATGCATGTAGGTCCTGTCTAGAATAGTGATTGAATTTTTATTTCTCATGGATCCAAATATGGTTGCACATCTGCTAGCTCTGGGGTAGAGCATAATTCAGTCATCTCATTTAGCTGAGAGGAGTCTGCTCACTACGTGCCCCTTCATTAGCATAGCAGTCTTTCTGGTGACATGAGTAACAAAACACTTATTAAGAAAAAAAGCAATTTTTATCCAAGTGCCTTATCCCCACAGGATAAGCTTGTTTATAGGGCTTGCCAGTGACCTGGCCGAACAACCATAGCATTAGTCATAGTCTATAAGCCAGTGAAAACATAACACGGCTTAGTTGCTGAGGTGACCTAGATCCATCCAAACTTCCTGAAGCTCTTCCAATTGTCCTGAGCATCTTTTACCATCCTCTGAAAGGGGCAGGCCTCTTTCAAGTCAGGTGGTAGCTCCACCCCATTTCATTCCAGTAGAAGTTAACCAGGAGAAGCAAATAGTGAGCCAGGCCAATGTGTGGTCTTAGAGGTCTCTATATTCAGATCCCCATTGGACCCATAGCAGCTCCTAGAGCTATATACCTGTAGGCCAGAAGGTCATCCCTAAGATTTTTCTTGGTTTCAGAGATCTTATCATGGTTGCATGACCCCAACTTGGTCAGACTTGTGTGTACCATTTCTACTTCACTAGAAAAGATTTCTGAGCCACTTCCATCTGGCAATTTCAGGCCTCTGGTCAGACTCATGGCATGATTGGGACTTCTGGTTATAGGACTATTTCACAGCCATGGATCATACGTTCAGTATATACTATGATGTAACAACAAGTCAATTGTTGCCTCTCAAAAGTGTGTATGGATCCAAAAGTTTCAATGGTGCTGCTGGCCTGGTGATGTCCTCATGCCATAATTCCAACTGGTGAACGGAGAGGCTGAAGAGACCTGTAACTTGAATGGGAAATGCAGATCACTGGGTCTCAGGGAAAGAGCATCCTGGGTGACCCATTGGAGCACCTCCAGGTCATCCTGTAGGTCAGATCTCCACACAAAGCTGGTAGAGAAGTGTCATCAAATCAACATGTGCGGTCCATGAGAGTATACCAGTAGCTGAACAGACCCACCAATTGCTAGACTTCTTTTTCATTTGTTGGTGCAGAGAAAATAAAAAGCTCAGAAATCTGTAATGAAATGAGAAGTCACACCCCCTAGCTAGATTACATCCCGGAACTTCACCTGGATTCACTAACCTCATCAATGTTAATGCCCCGGGCTTCCAGGTGGCTCTAGTGGTAAAGAACACCCTGCCAGAGCCGGAGATGTAAGAGACATAGGTTCAATCCCTGGCTCAGGAAGATCCCCTGGAGGAGGGCATGGCAACTCACTCCAGTGTTCTTGCCTGGAGAATCCCATGGACAAAGGAGCCTGGTGGGATGTAGTCCATGGGGTCACAAAGGGTCATATATGACTGAAGCGACTTAGCACACACACGTGTATGTGTTATCATCCCAACAATGTTGCTGCTTGTGGATCAATAGAGCTTCCACTCCGTATTACACAGGACCCTTCTCTGGGCCCAAAAGGAGTGTATCATCAGTAAGTCTACTGTTCCCATTGGAAGAGAAACTTTTCTTCAGGTTCCTGTATACCTAGTGATGGCAGATAGCCAAGGAGTTTATGTTGCATTTAAAGTGTGTTTACACTACTATTCAACGTATTTCTGGAAGTTTTGGCCACAGCAATCAGAGCAAAAAAAGAAATTAAAGGAATCCAAATTGAAAAAGAAGAAGTAAAACTCTCACTGTTTGCAGATGACATGATCCTCTACATAGAAAACCCTAAAGACTTCATCAGAAAATTACTAGAGCTAATTAATGAATATAGTAAAGTTGTGGGATATAAAATCAACACACAGAAATCCTTTGCATTCCTATACACTAATAATGAGAAAGTAGAAAAGGAAATTCATTCACCATTGCAACAAAAACAATAAAATACTTAGGAATACATCTACCCAAAGAAACTAAAGACCTATATATAGAAAACTATAAAACACTGATGAAAGAAATCAAAGAGGACACTAAAAGATGGAGAGATATACCATCTCCATGGATCAGAAGAATCGATATAGTGAAAATGAGTATACTACCCAAAGCAATCTACAAATTCAATGCAATCCCTATCAAGCTACCAGCGGTATTTTTCACAGAGATAGAACAAATAATTTCACAATTTTTATGGAAATACAAAAAACCTCGAATAGCCAAAGCAATCTTGAGAAAGAAGAATGGAACTGGAGGAATCAACCTGCCTGACTTCAGGCTCTACCACAAAGCCACAGTCATCAAGACAGTATGGTACTGGCACAAAGACAGAAATATAGATCAATGGAACAAAATAGAAAGCCCAGAGATAAATCCACACACCTATGGACACTTTATCTTCAACAAAGGAGGCAAGAGTATACAATGGATTAAAGACAATCTCTTTAACAAATCGTGCTGGGAAAATTGGTCAACCACTTGTAAAAGAATGAAACTAGAACACTTTCTAACACCATACACAAAAATAAACTCAAAATGGATTAAAGATCTAAATGTAAGACCAGAAACTATAAAACTCCTCGAGGAGAACATAGGCAAAACACTCTCCGACATACATCACAGCAGGATCCTCTATGACCCACTTCCCAGAATACTGGAAATAAAAGCAAAAATAAACAAATGGGACTTAATCAAAATTAAAAGCTTCTGCACAACAAAGGAAACTATAAGCAAGGTGAAAAGAAATGGAGAGAAATAATGGGAAGAATGGGAGAAAATAATAGCAAATGAAGCAACTGACAAACAACTAATCTCAAAAATATACAAGCAACTCCTGCAGCTCATTCCAGAGAAATAAATGACCCAATCAAAAAATGGGCCAAAGAACTAAACAGACATTTCTCCAAAGAAGACATACAGATGGCTAACAAACACATGAAAAGATGTTCAACATCACTCATTATCAGAGAAATGCAAATCAAAACCACAATGAGGTATCATTTCACACCAGTCAGAATGGCTGCGATCCAAAAGTCTACAAAATGCTGGAGATCCAAAAATGCTGGAGAGGGTGTGGAGAAAAGGGAACCCTCTTACACTGTTGGTGGGAATGCCAACTAGTACAGCCACTATGGAGAACAGTGTGGAGATTCCTTAAAAAACTGGAAATAGAACTGCCTTATGACCCAGCAATCTCACTACTGGGCATACACACTGAGGAAAGCAGAATTGAAAGAGACAGTGTACCACAATGTTCATCACAGCATAGTTTATAATATCCAGGACATGGAAGCAACCTAGATGTCTATCAGCAGATGAATGGATAAGAAAGCTGTGGTACATATACACAATGGAGTATTGCTCGGCCATTAAAAAGAATACGTTTGAATCAGTTCTAATGAGGTGGATGAAACTGGAGCCTATTGTGCAGAGTGAAGTAAGCCAAAAAGAAAAACACCAATACAGTATACTAATGCATATATTTTGCATAAAATGTTCTCTTGGTATCTCTAATTCTCTTGAAGAGATCTCTAGTCTTTCCCATTCTGTTGTTTTCCTCTATTTCTTTGCATTGATCGCTGAGGAAGGCTTTCTTATCTCTTCTTGCTATTCTTTGGAACTTTGCATTCAGATGCTTATATCTTTCCTTTTCTCCTTTGCTTTTCACTTCTCTTCTTTTCACAGCTATTTGTAAGGCTCAGACTGCCATTTCACTTTTTTGCATTTCTTTTCCATGGGGATAGTCTTGATCCCTGTCTCCTGTACAATGTCATGAACCTCAGTCCATAGTTCATCAGGCACTCTATCAGATCTAGTCCCTTAAATCTATTTCTCACTTCCACTGTATAATCATAAGGGATTTGATTTAGGTCATACCTGAATGGTCTAGTGGTGTTCCCTACTTTCTTCAATTTGAGTCTGAATTTGGCAATAAGGAGTTCATGATCTGAGCCAGTCAACTCATCTTGTTTTTGTTGACTGTATAGAGCTTCTCCATCTTTGGGCTTGATAAAGGACAGAAATGGTATGGACTTAACAGAAGCAGAAGATATTAAGAAGAGGTAGCAAGAATACACAGAAGAACTGTACAAAAAGATCTTCACAACCAAGATAATCACGATGGTGTGATCACTCACCTAGAGCCAGACATCCTGGAACGTGAAGTCAAGTGGGCCTTAGAAAGCATCACTACAAACAAAGCTAGTGGAGGGAATGGAATTCCAGTGGAGCTATTTCAAACCTGAAAGATGATGCTGTGAAAGTGCTGCACTCAATATGCCAGCAAATTTGGAAAACTCAGCAGTGGCCACAGGACTGGAAAATGTCCGTTTTCATTCCAATCCCAAAGAAAGGCAATGCCAAAGAATGCTCAAAATTCCACACAATTGCACTCATCTCACACACTAGTAAAGTAATGCTCAAAGTTCTCCAAGCCAGGCTTCAGCAATACCTGAACCATAAAATTCCAGATGTTCAAGCTGGTTTTAGAAAAGGCAGAGGAACCAGAGATCAAATTGCCAACATCCGCTGGATCATGGAAAAAGCAAGAGAGTTCCAGAAAAACATCTACTTCTGCTTTATTGACTATGCCAAAGCCTTCAGCTGTGTGGATCACAATACACTGTGGAAAATTCTGAAAGAGATGGGAATACTAGACCACCATACCTGCTTCTTGAGAAACTTATATACAGGTCAGGAAGCAACAGTTAGAACTAGACATGGAACAACAGACTGGTTCCAAATAGGAAAAGGAGTACGTCAAGGCTGTATATGGTCACCCTGCTTATTTAACTTATATGCAGAGTGCATCATGAGAAACGCTGGACTGGAAGAAGCACAAGTTAGAATCAAGATTGCCGGAGAAATATCAATAACCTCAGATATGCAGATGACACCACCCTTATGGCAGAAAGTAAAAAGCCTCTTGATGAAAGTGAAAGTGGAGAGTGAAAAAGTTGGCTTAAAGCTCAACATTCAGAAAACGAAGATCATGGCATCCAGTCCCATCACTTCATGGGAAATAGATGGGGAAACAGTGGAAACAGTGTCAGACTTTATTTTGGGGGGCTCCAAAATCACTGCAGATGGTGATTGCAGCCATGAAATTAAAAGACGATTACTCCTTGGAAGAAAAGTGATGACCAACCTAGATAGCATATTCAAAAGCAGACATTACTTTGCCAACAAAGATCTATCTAGTCAAGGCTATGGTTTTTCCAGTGGTCATGTATGGATATGAGAGTTGGACTGTGAAAAAGGCTGAGTGCTGAAGAATTGATGCTTTTGAACTGTGGTGTTGGAGAAGACTCTTGAGAGTCCCTTGGACTGCAAGGAGACCCAACCAGTCCATTCTTAAGATCAACCCTGGGATTTCTTTGGAAAGAATGTTGCTAAAGCTGAAACTCCAGTACTTTGGCCAACTCATGTGAAGAGCTGGCTCATTGGAAAAGACTCTGATGCTGGGAGGGATTGGGGGCAGGAGGAGAAGGGGACGACAGAGGATGAGATGTCTGGATGGCATCACTGACTCGATGGAAGAGAGTCTGAGTGAACTCCGGGAGTTGGTGATGGACAGGGAGGCCTGGCATGCTGCGATTCATGGGGTCACAGAGTCAGACATGACTGAGCAAATGAACTGAACTGAACTGAACTGAATGCATATATGTATGCGAGAGAGCAAAAGAGACACTGATGTATAGAATAGTCTTTTGGACTCTGTGGGAGAGGGAGAGGGTGAGATGATTTGGGAGAATGGCACTGAAACATGTACAGTATCATATAAGAAATGAATCGCCAGTCCAGGTTCGATGCAGGATACAGGATATTTGGGGCTGGTGCACTGAGATGACCCAGATGGATGGTGAGCGGAGGGAGGTGGGAGGGGGGTTCAGGATGGGGAACATATGTACACCCATGGCAGATTCATGTTGATGTATAGCAAAACCAATACGATATTGTAAAGTAATTAGCCTCCAATTAAAATAAATAAATTTAAAATAAAAAATAAATTGAACATTTGTGGAAATTAAAAAAAAAAAGTGTGTTGCAACTAACTCCACAAAAAGGCAAATTGATCAAGATGGCGTTGAAAAGAAAGGCTAGAAAAAGTATCTGTGGTATCAGTTCCTATATGCCATGTTCCCTCTGGGCAATAATCACAACATCGGTATGGTATACATCAAGAGTGGCTGTGTGGCCTTGAGTTGTCACTTGTTAAAGTGAGTTTTCAGATACTAGAGGCCTTGTCTACAAGCTAGGTGTGTCTACTGAATGAAGGCCTAGTCTCACAGGGAACTTTAGCTTCTTAAACCTCAGTGGTAAAGGCAGCTGTTTCTTTTTCTCTCACAGGGAGCTAAAATTATTTTTGAGAAACACTGGCACTTTATGACAGTTTCCATAGCTCCACGGAAAGAATCTTCACTGTTCTATTAGGAATATTAGCAGCTAATTCCATCAGACTGTGGGTAAGAAGGATTGCATGTAGACAATACGACTATAACAATATTACATTCAATAGCAGGTCCATAACAGTTGAGCTTTATAGGAACCCAAACGGACCCATTCATAGCCAGGGCTAAGCAAGGGTTCTGGTGATGGTGGTCCCAGATGCAAGACCAGAGCACAGTATCTGTCCTCCCCTCATCCTGGAGTTAGGGATTCCAGGAACTGGGGTCACAGTGACTCCAGTATCCAAAAAGCTCAAAAATACAACTGAACCCAAATTTTGGCAAAAGCCCCTGATCACACTGGGGCCAGAGAAGCTTACAATAACCCATGCTCTTACTTCTGAAAGTTGAGAAGTCCAGGTTGATTTATGTGTGCTGTGTGCTCAGTCACTCAGACATGTCCAACTCTTTCCAGTGCCATGGACTGTAGCCCGCCAGGATCCTCTGTCTATGGGATTCTACAGGAAAGAATACTGAAGTGGGTTGCCATTTCCTACTCCAAGGGACCTTCCCAATCCAGAGATTAGACCTGCATGTCTTGCATCTCCTGCATTGGCAGGTAATTCTTTACCACTGAGCGCCCAGGGGAGTCCCCATATAGGTTTATTTAGGACATTCTGATTCATCTCCAGACTCACTGGTCAGGTCCCATTGGGAGGAGGAAGCACTTGAGTCCATCACAGGGCCCATCATTATGCTGAACTTCACTAGGTCACCTGTCAGGCATCTCCATAGCCAGGTACCTGGTTATGAATTCCTTGGTGGAGAACCCGTCCATCTCCTTCTTTGAGACCCATTATCAAGTAAACACACCCAAATATCTCTGGGAGAAGTTCTGGCCCCAGTTGTCCAGGAAAGGGTGCCTATTTGCCACTCATATGCTGCTCTTTCTGCTGCTGAATTTTTGCTATCTTGATGTGACCATGTTTTCCTTGATGAGAATTTGCCAGTTAAGACTCAAGGTGAGTCACAGGCTGATTGACCTGACCTCATGCTGCTGCTGCTGCTGCTGCTAAGTCACTTCAGTTGTGTCCAACTCTGTGCGACCCCATAGACGGCAGCCAACCAGGCTCCTCTGTCCCTGGGATTCTCCAGGCAAGAACACTGGAGTGGGTTGCCATTTCCTTCTCCAGTGCATGAAAGTGAAAAGTGAAAATGAAGTTGCTCAGTCGNGTGAAAATGAACTTGCTCAGTCGTGTCCGACTCTTAGCAACCCCATGGACTGCAGCCTACCAGGCTCCTCCATCCATGGGATTTTCCAGGCAAGAGTACCGGAGTGGGGTGCCATTGCCTTCTCTGCCTGACCTCGTGAGGAGGTTTAATTGGGCTCCAGTACTCCTGCCTGGAGAAGCCCATGGACAGAGGATCCTGCCAAGCTATAGTCCATGGGGTCACAGAGTTGGACACGACTGAGTGACCAAACCACCACCCATCAGCAGGGACAGCGTGGGGGCCAAACTGGAAATCTGAGTCTGGTAAGCACTCTAATCCTCCGCTGCTTCCAGCCATGCACTGTAGAGCCAAGAGACCACCAGGTGGCCCATTGGACCCCCTCTGTGAAAAGACGAAGGCCTGTTTTTCAGTGGCAGGGGCTTCATCACAAGTGGGCCAAACTTTTCAGATCTGAAATTACACCCACCTGCAGGAGGGAAAGAGCTTGGGTGTTGTTCCTCTCTCTTCTCCCTGCTCCGTCTCCCTCCTATGGCCAAATGGCCTCTGTTGGGGCACTCTGAAAGAGGGAGATTGTAGTGACATACCCTACATGATCCCATTTTCCTTTTCTAAGGTTGACAAGATTATCTTTCATTGTGGAAATAAACTAACCAAGTCTGTAAGGTTTCTTTGGGCTGGTAGGCAAATAATTTCAAAGGGCTCTGCATGCTTTTTACCCTGGAGGCCAAGTCTCAGTAACTTGCTGTGTCAGAGGACACACACTGACAGCAGGGATCTGCACAGAAATAACAATAACCATTGGACAGCATTCAATGGCAGGGTCTTCTGACAGCTTTTATTTCACTGTAGGAGTGGCTCAGTAATGAAGAGTCCACCTGGAAATGCAGGAGATGCAAGCTTGATCCCTGAGTTGGGAAGATCCCCTGGAGAAGGGAATGGCAACCCACTCCTGTATTCTTGCCTGGAGAATCCCATGGACAGAGAAGCCCGGTGGGCTACAGTCTATGTGGTCACAAAGAGTCAGACACAACTTATTGACTAAACAGCAATGTCTTTATGAAATCACAGACCAGGGGTAGGGAGAGGAGGAAAGGCTAGATACAAGTGGGAAGGTGCAAAAGTGCTCAGCCAAGGCTCCCTAAAGAGTAGGTAGAGGCTCCTTGGCTCAGATGCAGATATGTATGTGAACATGGCTGGCCCAGAGTGCCTAAGTCCTTGACTGAACTTTCTCCAGAAAACGGCAGTGCATGGATAATGCACCAAATTGGACATGGGACAGGCAGCTTTTCCCCATGAGCCCTGCTAGGCAGAGCTTTGTAACTGCCTTGGGTTAGGTATGAAATAAATCTATAAAATACAGACTTAATATCTACTATGCAGAGCAGTAATAATGTGAGAAAAGTTCAAGATGAAACACAATGTTAATTTCTTCTCCAAGTAGTGAAACTGGACTCCTCAGGGTATTTTAGCTCTTAATCAAGAAGGGTGAACTTTGTCTGCAGGCTCAGAAGATTCAGAGGTTTCTACGATATTAAAATATTTGAAAGTATCCTCACAGAAATACTATAAATATATCAGCGTCCTAGGTTTTCCCAGCCAGGTCCCTTGGCATAAGAAATCTGTCTTAGTTAGCCATCTAAGTTTTTCAAGTTCATCCATTCTCTTAATTCCTAGGCTTGGCTATTAGCTTTCCCTACTCCACTGCTGAGATGGGGAGACAGTGGAAACAGTGTCAGACTTTATTTGGGGGGGCTCCAAAATCACTGCAGATGGTGATTGCAGCCATGAAATTAAAAGACGCTTACTCCTTGGAAGGAAAGTTATGACCAACCTGGATAGAATATTCAAAAGCAGAGACATTACTTTGCCAACTAAGGTCCGTCTAGTCAAGGCTATGGTTTTTCCAGTGGTCATGAATGGATGTGAGAGTTGGACTGTGAAGAAAGCTGAGCGCCGAAGAATTGATGCTTTTGAACTGTGGTGTTGGAGAAGACTCTTGAGAGTCCCTTGGACTGCAAGGAGATCCAACTAGTCCATTCTAAAGGAGATCAGTTCTGGGTGTTCTTTGGAAGAAATGTTGCTAAAGCTGAAACTCCAGTATTTGGCCATCTCATGTGAAGAGTTGACTCATTGGAAAAGACCCTGATGCTGGGAGGGATTGGGGGCAGGAGGAGAAGGGGATGACAGAGGATGAGATGGCTGGGTGGCATCACTGACTCTATGGCCATGAGTTTGAGTGAACTTTGGGAGTTGGTGATGGACAGGGAGGCCTGGTGTGCTGCAATTCATGGGGTCACAAAAAGTCGGACACGACTGCATGACTGAACTGAACTGAACTCCACTGCTGAAGATGAAAATGTCATTTTATTCAACCAAAGAGACTCTCTGGTTAACGTTAAGTTAGTATGTTACTTAGAATCAATTGTTATCTTTCTGTAATATACCAATAACAAAATAGCCATCAATGCCATTATCTTTATAGTTACTATTTCTTTTGTATCTCTCAAAAGATATATTAATATCACACCCTCAAGTACATTTTATCCCACTGGCATACCATCACAATCCATCGCCGGTGAGGGGTGAGGTGTCATCTTGTGCCTGGGGCTGTCTGCATTCTACCTAACAGGTAACAAAGACAGTGATTGGCCTCATTTCCAAATCCCTAATTATTTTGCTCTTGCCTGGGCCACTCCTGGTATCAATTGTCACAAAATTATTTCTCCAGAAGGAGATGCTGAAATGGAGTTTGGGATGCAAGATGTTTATTAAGGACATCTATTAAAGGAAGTGAAAGGAAGCGACATTTGGCAGAGGAAGAATCTGAATTGTGGTGGGGCTTCCCTGGTGGCTCTGTCGGAGAAGAAACTACCTGAAATTCAAGAGACCCAGGTTCGATCCCTGAGTCAGGAAGATCCCTTTGAGAAGGAAAGGGCAACCTACTCCAGTATTCTTGCCTGGGAAATCCTGTGGACAGAGGAGCCTGGTGGGTTACAGTCCATGGGGTCACAAAAGAGTCAGACATGACTAAATGACTATCAAGGGGCTACCTGCCTTGGTTTCTGGTGACAGCTCTCCACAGTTGAAATAGACCATGAAATTGCTGACAGTTAAAGGCTATCTGCTGATGGCGTTCCCCACATCTGGTCAGCAAGGCGGTCTGGGTATTACACTGATGTGTCTACCACAGTCTTCTCCCTCTGCTTTATTTTAGTATCTTGAAAAAAGGTTTAACAAATACAATGCCAGTCGAATATTTACAGTAAGCATCTCAGTCATTCACAAGAGGCGACATGGTATCATACATAGAATCCAGCAGACCTGGGTTCATATCTCAGCAGTGTCTTTTGAAAAAGTTTTGTTACTTTGAGCAAGTTATCCAACCTCCTTAAGATTCTATTTCCTCCTCTACAAAATACAGATTTAATCACCTCAATAAAGAGCACTAATGGTGTACTAAAAGTTAAAGTTTACAAACAATATTAATTTCTTTTCCTACTTCCTTTCATCTATTCACTTTTCTCAAGCATCCTTTTTGTTTGTTTTTGGTATGGATTGTCTGTTTTCATTTATATTATTTTCACCTTAATTGAGATCACTCCATGAAAGCACTTTATAAACTCTATTACCAAAAAAGTATAGGGCTATTTTTGCTTGGTTTTGTGCAGATATTCCATGTAGAAAAGAAAAAGCACCAAAATTCTGGTTTAATGCCCCAGTTGTGAGACATACTAAATGTGTGGTCAAGGTATGTTGTCTGGTTTACTTAGAACTAATGTCCATGTTTCCAAAGTAAGGTAAAACTCTCTGATCTGCCTGGTTCACAGTGTGAATTGTGAGAGTGCTCAATAAATTTTGAAACACGGTACAAATAGAAAATATTATTGCTATCATAATTCTGATAGCCTTCTAAAATGAGTTCCTCAATATTCAAGCCCATGCAACACATTGAAGCTAAATAAGTTTTCTAAAAGCATAATCAAATGATATCATTTCTCTGCTCAAAATTCATCAGTAGCACCCCTTTGTGTCTCAAATAAAGGTCATACTTCTTAGTGTAGCATTTAGAACTCTACTACGTTTAAAGGTTTGTCATCAATATTCATGAACACAAGTGATAAATGCTTCTGGCAAAAAAAAATGCACAACTTTTAAAATATAATAATCTATTTAAAGAAGTATTAATTTTTTTTAAAATGAGGGAACCAACACAATCCAAAAATCCCCCAACCATATGCAATGACCAGAGTTAATGATATTGTGAGCATTCTATCACCCTAGTCTTCTTCCTCAGAGAGAGATATGTAAGTAAGCACATACAAAGAGAGGTTTAATTTCCCTAATTTTTTTCCTTTTATCCCAAGGTAAATTTATATATATATATAATTAATTGGAACCTAATTTTTTATTTTCCAAGGTATCAATGAAAGTTATGATATGCAAAGAGTTTGGAAGTCATTGATTCATTCTTTACAATATTAGTAAAATTTACACTGAATTTAAATAAAAATTAAAGACTTTTCTTGAACCTTTTAGAAAACTGAGGTTTCAGGATGACTAACCACTCCAAAATCTGAATAGACAGGTTCATACAGAGAGATATGGAAACTGTAATCTGATTATCTGAAACAGAAGTTGTTGGAGTCTAAGTGGTATAAATATTTAAATAGCAATTTTGATTAAATGCTGGAGGCTGAGGTAGACTAGATTAAGAGTGAGAAACCAACTTCTTCACTCTCAGTGTTAGAGTCCATAAAAAATGTCCATACCTTCTTTTTAGAAACCCATAAGGTTCTCCAAATGAGATCTGAAAAAAAAAAAAAAAGAAAAAGAAAAGAAAA
>SJYQ01096209.1:178822-188928 GCA_006410935.1 Redunca redunca
GGGGTAATGATTGTAAAAATAGTAAAGATATATCTGGCCCTTTCTCTGGAGTTGTGGGCCGTGTGGGGTCACTTTCAAGGCGGTTCCCTCTGTTTAACTTCTGTTTGCTGGTCTCTTCCATGTCTGATTTCCATCCTGGCACAGGGTGGGGGGCGGTGGTGGACCCCCCCTTTTATTTTTGGCTCACTTGTTCATTCGAGCTGTGGGGAGGGAGGGATGCTGCACACAAATAACACTGTCATGTGTACACAGTGTCTCAGCCCTGCTGAATCTGCCCCTGCTCACAGTGCACAAACTGCTCGGGCTCTATGTTGCTCTGCCGGGAACCATCTGAGGCCGGCCCTAGGTTGCATGCCCTTTCCCGGTCTAAGCTGCTCCAGTTTGGCGCTCAGGTATCCCCCAGAGGTGCAGATTGGTTTGGGACTGCGTTTCGTGCCCTCCTGGGTCAGAGTGTCTCAGGTGTTTGGCGAACACAGTCTCTGCGACTTGTCACATTTCTCACCTCTGCTGCTCAGTTTTCTGGGTATACCGCTGGCGCCCCTTGTGAGGCAGATGATGACTGACCAGCACCCCCAGAAGTTTTAGCAAAGAAACCTGCTTGCCGTTTGGTAGGAAAAGTCTCTCTGGGGCTGCGATTGTCCCTTTCCAGCCCTTAGGGCTCTGGCTGCCTGTCCCTGGCAGGGGATGGTCTGCAGCCAGCTACTTCTGTTCTGTCCTTTGTTTTGTGCGTGGTCCTGGCGGTGTCTTATGTTCGAGCTTTTCGCGTGGTTAGCTATCCCCCAGTCTGGTTTACTAGCCCAAGTTAGTTCATTCTGGTTACTTGCTGGGCGTTCCTGCCCAATTCTTACAAAGCCCTGCAGCCCGCGCCTCCCACGCGTGCCTGCCCTGCCCCCACTTTCTGGTGGTGGATGCAGGTGTCTGTGCTGCTTTTCCGCTGGGGAAGTTACTGTTGGGTTTGTAATCTGTTGGTTTTACTTATTCATTTATTTATCCTTCCTGTTATGATGCCCTCTATGCTTCCAAGACTCGCCACAGGCTCGGCAGGGAGAGTGTTTCCTGGTGTTTGGAAACCTCTCTTCTTAAAGTTTCTTTCCCGGGACAAGCTTCCCTACCCGGGACGGAGCTCCCTCCCCACCTCCTTTGTCTCTTTTTTCGTCTTTTATGTTTTTTCCCTACCTGTTTTTCAAGGCAATGATCTGCTTTTCTGGGTGCCTGATGTCCTCTGCCAGCATTCAGAAGTTTTTTTGTGGAGTTTGCTCAGCGTTGAAATGTTCTTTTGAGGAATTTGTGAGGGAGAAAGTGGTTTCCCCGTCCTATTCCTCCACCATCTTCTCCATTCATGCCCATTTCTATTATTTATTTTAGCAAAATATAAAGTGAGGCACATGGTTCACTGTCAAGGACTTGTAGTAGACAATAAAGTAGCATGTGTTTTGAATCAGTTCCTCTTGCTGGTTTCAATAAAGCAGAAACGATGCTTTCACCTGTTCAATCAGATAAGCCACCTTTGTTTTAGAAGCAGCATTTCTCAGAATTTGTCTACCGTTGTTTAGTAGCTCACCTGTATCTGATTCTTTTTCAACCACATGGAGCTCAACAGGCTCCACTGTCCATGGGATTTTCCAGGCAAGAATACTGGATGGGCTGCCATTTCCTTCTCCAAGAGATTTTTCTGACCCAGGGAGCAAACCCACACCTTCTGTATAGGTAGGCAGACTCTTTACCACTGATCCACCTGAAAAACCAGATATACTGGTTCAGTTCAGTCACTCAGTCGTGTCCAACTCTTTGTGACCCCATGAATCGCAGCACGCCAGGCCTCCCTGTCCATCGCCAACTCCTGGAGTTCACTCAGACTCACGTCCATCAAGTCTGTGATGCCATCCAGCCATCTCATCCTCGGTCGTCCACTTCTCCTCCTGCGCCCAATCCCTTCCAGAATCAGAGTCTTTTCCAATGAGTCAACTCTTCGCATGAGGTAGCCAAAGTATCGGAGCTTCAGCTTTAGCATCATTCCTTCTAAGGAAATCCCAGGGTTGATCTCCTGCAGAATGGACTGGTTGGATCTCCTTGCAGTCCAAGGTACTCTCAAGAGTCTTCTCCAACACCACAGTTCAAAGCCATCAACTCTTTGGTGCTCAGCCTTCTTCACAGTCCAACTTTCACATCCATACATGACCACAGGAAAAACCATAGCCTTGACTAGATGGACCTTAGTCAGCAAGTAATGTCTCTGCTTTTGAATATGCTATCTAGGTTGGTCATAACTTTTCTTCCAAGGAGTAAGCGTCTTTTCATTTCATGGCTGCAATCACCATCTGCAGTGATTTTGGAGCCCCCCAAAATAAAGTCTGACACTGTTTTCACTGTTTCCCCATCTATTTCCCATGAAGTGATGGGACCAGATGCCATGATTTTCGTTTTCTGAATGTTGAGCTTTAAGCCAACTTTTTCACTCTCCTCTTTCACTTTCATCAAGAGGCTTTTTAGTTCTTTTTCAATTTCTGCCATAAGGGTAGTATCATCTGCATATCTGAGGTTATTGGTATTTCTCCCAGCAATCTTGATTCCACCTTGTGTTTCTTCTAGTCCAGCGTTTCTCATGATGTACTCTGCATTAAGTTAAATAAGCAGGGTGACAATATACAGCCTTGATGCATTCCTTTTCCTTTAAATCCTAGTAAAAAGAGAATTTTCAGACATAGCACAAAGGAATATTAGAGTGAAACTCTTCTGTGATGCTACCATGATGGATACATACACACATTTGTGAAAACCCATAAATACACAACACAAAGAGTGAACACCAGGGTAAACTATGGACTTTGCGTAATGATGATGTGGCAACCCAGGCTCATCGATTGTAACCAATGTCCACCCTAGCGGAGGTGGTGATCATTGGAAGCTGTGCATGTGTGGATGTGTGAGGATAGGGACCATGTGGGAACTCTGTATATTTTCCATTCAGTTTCACCACAAACCTAAAACTGCTCTACAAAATTAAATCTACTGGAGAAAAGAGATGCTTTCTCCCTCTGCTTCCTCTCTTCCTCCCTCTTCAACCACCCAACATGGAGAAGGACATAGTCAAATAAACTTGCACACTGTTTCTGCCTCTTAGAATATGTGTGGTGCTCCTTGAACTCAATAAAAAGGAATTGGACCCTTTCTTTCTAAACCCAGTGTTCACTGAATAACCCCAAGACCAACTGAGAACAGATCAGTTGACTCATAAACTCTATATTTTTCTGCCTTTCAGGTCCCCGAGGAGAGAGGGTAAGGCATCTCAGGAAGCAGCATGGTTGGAATTTTCAGCTCCTCTGGGTTCAAACTTGATGTCTCAGTCTCATTCCCACCCCCAGACCCCTGCCAGGAGTGAGCAAGTGACAAGGAAAGATTACATGGGAGCCCTTGAGCCTGGTGGTGACCTTTCTCTGTGTTCTTTTTGATGTCATGTGACTTTAAAGGTGAAGTCTTATACTGTTTATAAAATCAAGAGAATTAAGACATTGGAGTATTCCAATCTCTCTTGGATTCCTGTCTCCTTGACTCTGGTTTGATTACTTTAATTTCATTTAAAAAAATGTTTTTCAGTGTACTAGTTTACTCACTCACTCCACTAGTTTACTCACTCCCCTAGTTTACTCACTCCACTAAGTATGTAGGATTTTAGTTTCCAAACTAAATGTGGGATTGAACCCACATCCACTGCATTAGAAGGTGGATTCCTAACCACTGGACCACAAGAGAAGTCCTTCAAAATTTTTAAATGTACTTAAAATGACTACTCTCCAAATTGCTTAAAATGTCCTCAGAAAATGATTTTTTACAGAAAAGAGTTAAAAAAAAAAAAAAAAAAAACCCAAGGCTGTAGAGAACAAGCTTAACTATTCTAACAAAATAACTTTGATCTTGCTCCTTAAATGTGTTGTACATACTGAGAAGTTGTGGAAGATATTGATGTTCTGCTAGGAGAAAATGAGAACACAGCTGCAGGTTATTTCTATAGCTTCTGGCTTACCTCAAATTTCAAAGTCTTACAGTCAATGTAATTTCCAAAGCTTTCTGAATTTTGTAACCTCAGAATACATTTTGAGCAACATCTGTTAGTGTCTTATGAGACACCACTGGTCTCAGGAAGAGTTTGAGAAGTGCTGCTCTGGAGGTTAGGCTTGGTCCAACTGACTATAAATAAGGTGACTTATAGCGTCAATTAATCTACAACTGTATGATCTATTATCAATTAGGAACTCCCCCTAGATGTAAAATTTTAGTTAGGAAGACGTTGGAGAATTTTCAGTTCAACAGCGTTTTGTGTGTAGGATCTGAATGCTTTCAAAATGCACTCAGGAGCACACAGAAAAGGAATGACCCAGTCAGAACTAAATCCCAGTCACGAATGCTCTCTGTGAAACCTTCTCCACAAGATGGCAACGTCTGTCGTGGGCTGAACTGTGGCCCTGCAAAATTCACATGTTGAAGCCTTGATACCTAGAAGTTCAGAATATTTTAAGTATTTTAGAGTCTTCGAAGAGGTGATTAGGTTAAAAGAGGCTGTTAAGAGAGTCCTGGGCTTCTCAGGTGGCACAGTGATAAAGAATCTGCCTGCCCCTGCAGGAGACACAGGTTTGATGCCTGGGGCAGGAAGATCCCCTAGAGCAGGAAATGGCAACCTGCTCCAGTATTCCTGACTGGAGAATTTCATGAACAGAGGAGCCTGGTAGGCTACAGTCCATGGGGTCACAAAGAGTTGGACACAGCTGAGCGACCGAGCACCCACACAGAGAGACACAGAGCGAGCCCAAATGCAGTCTGACTGGTGTCCTTCTAAGAAGAGGAAATTTAGACAAACAGGAAGAGGCACTGGGGTGCTTGCACACAGGAACTATCATGTGAAGACATGGCCAGATGCAAGCCAGGGAGAAAGGCCTCAGAAGAAAACAAACAGGCCACAAAACCTCATTCTTGACTTCATGTAGGAGACAGGAAGAATAAAAGAAAAGCAGGCCCTGACTAGGGCCACAAAAGAAACTCCTAATTGTTGATAAACTGGAGGCTATAAGGTATGAGACTCTTGGAACAAGTCCAGAGGAAACAGTTCATAGTCTTGAAAACAAGATATGATCCTGGGGTTGGAAAACCGACCCCAGACTGTTTCTCAACTGGCGTCTCAGAGTCACATGTTTTACGTATTTGGTGGAAAATCTATAGATAAGAATATTAGTCTTAGTTACTAATTTGTTATTGATTACTGTTTCTTAGTTACTTAATTGTTAATGATCACTTTGTTCTTTGGCCCTGAAGGCCACATGAATTATACCTTAACTCTCCACATATTCTTTCATTCATGGCTGAAAGTATAATAAAAATGGCTTGGATTCATTTTTGGGACTTTCACCCTGGAGCGTTATTGGTCCCGATAGTCGCTTTTCACTGAATTCTTGTGTCTCGTTTCTCATTCTCTCGCTGTATTGCGCTTTCAGAAATCCTGCTTGTCGAGCCAGTCTCGACAACTTCAGGCCTTCAGAACTGTGAAAAAAAATAATTTCCTGTTGTTTAAATCACTCTGTCTATGGTATTCTGCTATGGCAGCCCTCAAAAACTCATGCAGTCCTTCTGCTTTCTGATCCCCTTAATTTTTCAATCATTCTCTTCAATTCCAGTGTAAAATGTACATATCAACGTAATACATCCTTTGAACATCCCTGCCTCTGTCCTTTGCCCCAGCATTTTCTGTCTGGAATGTCATTTATTTCTTCCCCTGTATGTTATCCACATCTATGCATTGAAGCTCCACTTTTGTAACAACAATCTTGACAAGCCTAGCTCCTGATGTTCATTCCTTTTGCTAAACTTCTCAAAATCATGATATACACATTGTATCGTTGTTTTCATACAATTATTATCACTAGTCATCTTGGATGATTGTGTGTTTTGTCTCCCAAATCAAGCACCACTTCCTTGATATCTCCACTGTGGCTAGTCTTTGAACATAATCGCTGGTTTTTCTCTACTAAAAAAGTGAGCCAGATGATTTTTTTCCCCAAGATATGTATGGAGACATCAGTTCCTAAGGAATTTCAACAAAACTAATGATCATAAGAATCTGTAATGGTGACACCACAAAAGCAATTTTATAAAAGTAGGCATACTTGGCCTTCTTTCCTGGTATAATAACAAATTACCAGTGTTATTCTCTGTGTGTACATGAAATTACTAAGCATTATATCCAAAGCCAAATAGCTAAAACAAACTGCCAGTTTACAATAGATATTCCCTGCTTGTATTCCTTCATTCTTTACTTCCAATTCCTTCAGCAAACTTAATCCTCAATAATAGCATTTTTGCTATTTTATGAGTATTCTCTGTTACAATGTTTGGTGTTTAAATATCAGTCTAAATTGCATAGCATTGCATAGGTTTAAAAAATAAGCCCTAAGCTGCTTGGCAGTGTTTGTCTCGAGACTACTCAACTTGGAGAGTAAATTTTAAGATTTGGACTATTGATAATTATCAGTGCTGGGAATGAAAGGAAAGGACAAAGAATGACTTCAGAGAAAATGAGCTTTAACTGCTTTAATTGAGCTACTCCTTTTCAATTATTCAATTATGATGAATCAGGAGACGTTTTGGTCAATATCTTGTCAAATCAAATTGCGGCAGACTTAAAGGTAGATGGTTTCTAACCAAAAGTCTTTAAAACCTACATCTGGATATGCCCAGAAGCTGTCAATATCTAACTACACATCTACCACTTTTCTTCTCTGAAAAGCAAAATCTTATGTCTATTTTTTAAGGATAAGACCATAACTTCAATTTTCTGATCTCATCAGACAAAATACCACTGTCTGGAAAGGAATCATAGTTTTTTTCAAGTGGTTTCTGTGGAAAGCAGTAGAAAAGGGAAGCAATTTTATTAGGATTCATAACAAGCAAGAAACTCTTCTCATCACGTTGGTGCTCTGATTCCCTATGATATTTTAACAAAATGCCAGTTAGCCTTAGTTGTTTTAATTTTGTCAAGTGTAATTCTCAGAAGCCAGTGTACTGTGGCAACACTACCCTCTCAACCACCTGAGAACTTCCCATTGAGAAGCTCTGACCTTAGAACAAAGTGCACAGCTCATTCTCTAACTTGCTCCTAGGCAATAATATGATAGATGAACTCTAATTCAATCAATATCAACTCCTCCCCTCAAACTCTAATTGACTACAGACAAGGTGCCAAAATCATTTGGTATGAGAACCTTCAGTCTGAAAGAGCTCCAAGTAATTGAGTTATAAATGTGTCATTGTTCTTTGCTAATGTCCCAGCTGGAAAATAAAGACCAGGAAAAGACAAGCCCTGAAGATTATGTGCAGTGATCTGTTGGGAGGGTGGAAGTGCAGATACTTTTTGTCACACGGGCCTGCCTTTTATTTTAGAATATTTATTTCCTTGGAGAGTGGCCATTATAATAAAAATCATATACCTTCAAGGTTCCAAGATGGTGGCACTCCAAATAGATGCTAGGGGACAAATAAAATATAGAAATTTAAAGGTGACTTGCCAAGCACGACTCTTACTTGGATATTCTCTGTGTCTATGCTGAATGTCAGCAATAACTATAAGGAAGAAAAGGTAGGCCATAAGCAACTAAAGACTGACCTCTCACAAATTCACTTTAGATAGAGAACAAGATGGCGGAGGAATAGGTGGACGTGGAGTATGTCTCTCTCCACAGATACATCAGGAACACACCTTCAGACACAGAAGTGCATGCAGAACACCCGCTGAGAGCAGACAGGAGGATGTGACCAGCGGAAAAGAATACATAGATCCATGCAAAACTCGTGGGCTTCCCTGATAGCTCAGTTGGTAAAGAATCCATCTGCAAGGCAGGAGACCCTGATTTGATTCCTGGGTTGGAAAGATCGGCTGGAGAAGGGATAGGCTACCCACTCCAGTATTCTGGCCTGGAGAATTCCATGGACTATATAGTCCACGGGGTCACAAAGAGTCAGACATGGCTGAGTGACTTGCATTTTCACTTTCAAAATTCTGTAGGATGAAGGAACTGGGGGGGAAACAGGAGTGTTAGTAGGACTGGACCTGCCCTTGGCAGGTTGGGGAACTGAAGCCGGGGTCCAATCCCCACATCGGGGCAATTGTCTGAGTCAGAGGAGAAACATTTAAGGCTGAGAGTGAAACAGCTGACTTGTGGCAGCCTAAATGAATGACAATCAGACAGTCCTTGCCGCAGCTATGCATACCCCAGGCAGGGACATAGGTCCCCTGGAAGGGAAGCTGAAGTTTAGGGATCCTGGAGCAATCCCAGGGCAAGGGCTGCTGTTGACTGCAGAGAGACGGATCCAGGGGATGTGAGGGAGGAGACTGTGGTAGGAAATGAGGGTGAAGGAAAACCAGGCAGCTACGGAAGCAAGGCTATACTGCTGAGTCATGTGTAGAGGGTGGAACTATCACCATAGCCTCTCTCCCCATAAAGGCCAGCATCAGCAGCGGAACAATAGAGGGGCTGGCCCATCAAGCACCTGACGCCCTGAACCACAGAGCAGGACCCCAGCCAGGGGCCCCCTCTATGTGCCTGACCCACCGAACAACAGAGAAGGACCCTGTAAGTAAGGGAGCCCTGTAAGTGCGTGAACCAGCGGAGCTATGGAGGAAAAATGGTCAAATAGGCCTTCTGATCATCAGCTACCAGAGGCTCAAGAAAAGACTGATTGGGCCATAGCTCCTGCCACAGAGGCAGGCCATGTCCCTGCACACTTGGCGCTGCCAGGGTCCCCGCAAGCCAAGCAGCTGTGCCACCTTCACGCTCAACTCTCACTTAGGCAGAGCTGCCACAGGCAAAAAATGTTTTGTGTCTATGCACACAGGGTTGCTTTGGTCGTGTCCGACTCTCTGCAGCCCTGTGGACAGTGACCTGCCAGGTTCTCTGTCAGGGAGGGGAGTTCTCCAGGCAAGAATATTGGAGTGTACTGGCCAATACTGGTTGCCATACCCTTTTAGAGCACTGTATTTCCTGCTGCCCTGGATGCCACCTCCCCCACCCCCGAAGTACCTGGTGTTGCCAGAACTGCTGTGACCCAAGCAGCCACAACATCTCCACATCTGGTCCTCACTGGGGCAAACCTAAGTCCTCCAGAGCAGCCTGAGGAGCAATCCCCAGTGGTCAATCCATATGCAGAGGTGGAAATAAAACCACAGCTGAAACCCAGGAGCAGTGTGGCTAAGGAGTTCAGTTCGGTTCAGTTCAGTCACTCAGTCATGTCCGACTATTTGCATGAATCACAGCAAGCCAGGCCTCCCTGTCCATCACCATCTCCTGGAGTTCACTCAGACTCACATCCATCAAATCAGTGATGCCATCCAGCCATCTCATCCTCGGTCGTCCCCTTCTCCTCCTGCCCCCAATCCCTCCCAGCATCAGAGTCTTTTCCAATGAGTCAACACTGCACATGAGGTGGCCAAAGAACTGGAGCTTCAGCTTCAGCATCATTCCTTCCAAAAAATCCCAGGGCTGATCTCCTTCAGAATGGACTGGTTGAATCTCCTTGCAGTCCAAGGGACTCTCAAGAGTCCTCTCCAACACCACAGTTCAAATGCGTCAATTCTTCAGTGCTCAGCCTTCTTCACAGTCCAACTCTCTCATCCATACATGACCACAGGAAAAACCATAGCCTTGACTAGACGGACCTTAGTCAGCAAAATAATGTCTCTGCTTTTGAATATGCTATCTAGGTTGGTCATCAATTTTCTTCCAAGGAGTAAGCGTCTTTTAATTTCATGGCTGCAGTCACCATCTGCAGTGATTTTGGAGCCCCCAAAAATAAAGTCTAACACTGTTTCCACTGTCTTCCCATCTATTACCCCTAAAGTGATGGGACCAGATGCCATGATCCTCGTTTTCTGAATGTTGAGCTTTAAGCCAACTTTTTCACTCTCCTCTTTCACTTTCATCAAGAGGCTTTTTAGCTCCTCTTCACTTTCTGCCATAAGGGTAGTGTCATTGCATATCTGAGGTTATTGATATTTCTCTCAGCAATCTTGATTCCAGCTTGTGTTTCTTCCAGTCCAGCATTTCTCATGATGTACTCTGCATAGA
>SJYQ01096209.1:190162-228536 GCA_006410935.1 Redunca redunca
ATCTACCACTATTTAATTTTGCACATCTATTCTTTCTTTCTTTTCTTTCCCCTCAATATATTTGTTAGTTTTGTTTTCATTGCTTTATTCTCCACTTGGCACCTTGCTTGTTTTGTTTTCTACTTTGTGTTTCAGTTAGTTTTGTTCTTAACTGGTAAATATAATTTTTTGTTTCTTTTGTTCACTGGGTCAATCTATTGTACTTTATTTTTGTTGGACTGTTTTGACTTTGCTCATGGGTGTATATGTATAGGTGTATATTCCATTATTTTAATTATTATTTGCCTGATTTTGTAACAGCTATTTGTCTGGGGTTCATCTTTGGTTTCTCATTTTTGGGTATTTGTTTTAATCTCAATGCCACAATAAACCACTTGTGGAATCTTCATTCCTGACAAGAGATCAAGCCCTGAGCCTTTGGAGTGGGAGCACTGGCTCCAAGACCCTAGACTATCAGAGAACTGACCCTACTGCTGCTGCTGCTGCTAAGTTGCTTCAGTCTGACTCTGTGTGATCCCAGAGATGGCAGCCCACTAGGCTCACCCGTCCCTGGGATTCTCCAAGCAAGAACACTGGAGTGGCTTGCCATTTCCTTCTCCATGCATGAAAGTAAAAAATGAAAATGAAGTCATTCAGTCGTGTCTGACTCTTAACGACCCCATGGACTGCAGACTACCAGGATCCTCTGTCCATGGGATTTTCCAGGCAAGAGTATTGGATTGGGGTGCCATTGCCTTCTCCTTAGGGGGTATCAAATAGTGAGAACTCACACAAAGGAAACCAAGACCCAGCATCACCCAACCACCAGTAGCAACCTGTGCAGGATGCCTCATCTAAACAACAAACAAAAAAGCAAATCCAATCATTAGCAGACAGGAGTACCACCTCAGTCAGCCTTGCCCATCAGAGGAAAAACAAACAAACAAAAGCTCAGCACAAATCTCACCCTATACGAAACTTACACAAACCACTGGACAAAACTTAGGAGGGCAGAAACCAAAAGGAAGAAAGAATTCAACCCTGAAGCTTGGGAAAAGGAGACTTAAAATACAATAAGTTAAAAAAAAAATCAAAAGGCAGAGAAACACTACACAAATGAAAGAACAAACTAGAAGCACAGAAGTCCAAATAAATCAAGAAGAAATAGGGAAACTACCTGAAAAGCAATTCAGAATAATGATAGTAAGGATGATCACAAATCTTGAAAGCAAAATGGAGAAAATGCAAGAATCAAATAACAAAGACCTAGAAAAATTAAAGAATAAACATATGAGACAAACAACATGATTACTGATATTAAAAATACTCTAGAAGTAATCATTATCAAAATATCTGAAGCAGAAGAATGAATCAGTGAGCTGGAAGATAAAATGGTAGGAATTACTCTAAAGAGCAGAATAAAGTTAAAAAAAATGAAAAGAACTGAGGATAGTTTCAGAGACCTCTGGGACAATATCAAATGCACCTACATTCGAATTATAGGGGTCCCAGAAGAAGAAGAGAAAACAAAAGGATATGAGAAAATTTTTGAAGAAATTATAGTTGAAAATTTCCCCAACATGGGAAAGAAAATAGCCAATCAAGTCCAAGAGGCACAAAGAGTCCCATAGAGGATAAACCCAAGGAGAAACACACAAAGACACATTCTAATCAAGCTAAAAAAGACTAAACATAAAGAAAGAATCTTAAAAGCAGCAAGGGAGAAGCAACAAGTAACATACAAGGGAAACCCCATGTGCTTAACAGCTGATCTTTCAGCAGCAACTCTGCAGGCAGAAGGGAATGGCAGGATATACTTAAAGAACTGAAAGGGAAACATCTACAACCAAGATTACTGTACCAGCAAGGATCTAATTCAAAAGTAATGGAGAAATAGAATGCTTTTCAGAGAACCAAAAGTTAAGAGAATTCAGTACCACCAAACCAGAGCACAATAAACTCTGGAAAATTCTGAACGAGATGGGAATAACAGACCATCTGACCTGCTGCTTGAGAAACCTATATGCAGGTCAGGAAGCAAACAGTTAGAACCGGACATGTATCAACAGACTGGTTCCAAATAGAAAAAAGAATACGTCAAGGCTTGCCGGGGGCCAGCATAAGGAATCCCACCCGTGACAAGATCATGCAGAAGGAAGCCTTGCAAAATGCAAGGACATGATCAGGCTTCAGGGGTTCCCCCTGGAATTTCCTGAGCATCCACCCCCCAAAACCAGAGTCTGCCTGCTTTACTGTGTTATGCTTTCCACCTACTCTTCTTTCATTAGCAGGGGGCTGTCCCCTCATCACCTTTTTCTGGAAAAAAATTAGAACTTTTAGATAATAAATCTCCTGGGCATTATACAAGTGTTTCAATCCAAAAACCCCACTGATGGCTTTCTAGCCTGCCTGCAGGACTCATACAGCTGCTCATGCGATTGTTTGAGGCCTCCCAACTGTGGGAAGCACAGGAAGCTTAAAACATCCTAGGAATGTAGGGGCTTCCGAGGAGTCAAAATCATTAGAATAGGACTGATTAAAGGTTTCATTTGTTGAGCCAATACTTGCTGCCAAATTTTCATATCTTTTATTTTTAGATATAGTTGGTATATAGAAAACAGGTAGTAGATCTGGTATTAGCAGCATTAGATCTTTGAGTTAAGTACTTTCTTTGTTATAACCCACTGCACCTTTGTTCTACAGGAATGTAACTTTATTTTGTACCTTGAGGGTGATGCAGAGTAAAGAAAAAACACTTCTAGGGAAAAGGAGTTTTCTGGACAATTACCCAGGAAGAGAGCCATAAAAATGTTAACAAGCCTCTTGGCCAAAAGATAATGTAAACCGCCTGAGACCTTTTGAATACAGGAGGGTATGCAAAAAGAAAGCCTTGTTTGTCTCAGTAAGGGTCAGGACTGCTGCCACTGCATAACTCTGCATATTCCACTATTTCTTTATGTACAACTTGGGGTATATAAGCTGATTTTGAAAAATAAAGTTTTTGGAGTCTTGCACTGATGCTGGGCTTCCCCATGTTGTTCTTTTCTCCCCTTTTTCAGCTGAATTCCCATCTGGAGTGGGGAGGCTCACCACGTCTACTTACTTGCCCTGGCTGCTAAGACCCACACGAAAGGGAGCCTAAGGCAGGGCACCCTTCGATATTGAAGTGGGCACCAGTGGCCTAACATAGATGGTGCAAGCTTCTTGTCTGGAACTTTATTGGTTTTCCCCGTAAACCAAGTTATTCAGCCTCTTTCTCTCCACCTAAATTTCCTACTATACTATTTCTTCCTAATCTAATCTTATATTTCTATATTAATAAATATATAAGTCTCTCCTCCCCAACACTGTCCCTGCTTCGAATTCCTTGGATCCACTGGGGCTGGACCCTGGCAAAGGCTGTATATTGTCACCTTGCTTATTTAACTTATATGAAGAGTACATCATGAGAAACGCTGGGCTGGAAGAAGCACAAGCTGGAATCAAGACTGCCAGGAGAAATATCACTAACCTCAGATATGCAGATGACACCACCCTTATGGCAGAAAGTGAAGAGGAACTAAAAAGCCTCTTGATGAAAGTGAAAAAGGAGTGAAAAAGTTGGCTTAAAGCTCAACATTCAGAAAACGAATATCATGGCATCCGTTCCCATCACTTCATGGGAAATAGATGGGGAAACAGTGGAAACAGTAACAGACTTTATTATTTTGGGCTCCAAAATCACTGCAGATGGTGATTGGAGCCATGAACTTAAAAGATGCTTACTCCTTGGAAGGAAAGTTATGACCAACCTAGATAGCATATTGAAAAGCAGAGACATTACTTTGCCAACAAAGGTCCATCTCGTCAAGGCTATGAGTTTTCCAGTGGTCATGTATGGATGCAAGAGTTGGACTGTAAAGAAAGCTGAGCACCAAAGAATTGATGCTTTTGAACTGTGGTGTTGGAGAAGATTCTTGAGAGTCCCTTNCAGTGGTCATGTATGGATGCAAGAGTTGGACTATAAAGAAAGCTGAGCACCAAAGAATTGATGCTTTTGAACTGTGGTGTTGGAGAAGATTCTTGAGAGTCCCTTGGACTGCAAGGAGGTCCAACTATTCCATTCTAAAGGAGATCAGTTCTGGGTGTTCTTTGGAAGGAATGATGCTAAAACTGAAACTCCAGTATTTTGGCCACCTCATGTGAAGTGTTGACTCATTGGAAAAGACTCTGATGCTGGGATGGATTGGGGGCAAGAAGAGAAGGGGACGACAGAGGATAAGATGGCTGGATTGCATCACCAACTTGATGGATGTGAGTTTGAGTGAACTATGGGAGTTGGTGATGGAAAGGGAGGCTTGGCATGCTGCAATTCATGGGGTCACAAGGAGTCGGATATGACTGAGTGACTGAACTGAACTGAAACCAGCTTTATAACAAATGTTAAAGGGAAAAAATAGTCAAAAAAAAAAACAAGAGAAGAAAAAAATCTACAATATCTTCAAAATAATTAAGAAGATGGCAATAGGAAAATATATATCAATAATTACTTTAAATGTAAACAGATTAAATGCTCCAACCAAAAGACATAGACTGGCTGAATGGATACCAAAAAAGACCCATATATATGCTGTCTACAAGAAACCCAGTTCAGACCTCGACATACAGACTGAAAGCGAGAGGATGGAAAAATGTATTCCACGAAAATGGGAAGCAAAAGAAAGCTGGAGTAGAAATCCTTATATCAGATAAAATAGACCTTAAATAAAGAATATTATAAGAGAAAAGGAAGCACACTACATAATGATCAAGGGATCAATTCAAGAGGAAGATATAATGATTGTAAATATCTATGCACCTAACATAATGCGCCTCAATACATAAGACAAACACTAACAGACATAAAAGGAGAAATTGACAGTAACACAATAATAGTAGGAGACTTTAACACCCCACTCACAACAATGGACATATCATTAAAACAGAAAATTAATAAGGAAACACAAGTCTAAAATGATAAATTAGATGAGATGAAGCTCACTGATATCTTCACGACATTCCATCCGAATGGAGAAGTATACATCATCTTCTCAAGTGCACGTGGAACATTCTCCAGGATAGACCACATCTTGGGTCACAAATCAAACTTCAGTAAATTTAAGAAAATTGAAATCATATCAAGCATCTCTTCTGACCACAATAATATGAGACTAGATATCAATTACAAGAAAAAAGCTGTCAGAAACACAAACACATGGAGATTAAACAACACATTTCTAAATAACCAACAGGTTACTGAAAAAATCAAAAGGAAAATCAAAAAATTTCTAGAAACAAATGACAATGAAAACACAACTCAAAACCTATCGGATGCTGCAAAAACAGTCCTAAGAAGGAAGTTTATAGCAATACAATCCTACCTTAAGGAGCAAGAAAAACATCAAACAGACAACCTAACTTTACACCTAAAACAACTGGAAAAATAAGAACAAAAAATCCCCAAAATTAGAAGGAAAGAAATCATAAAGACCCGAGAAGAAATAAATGAAAAAGAAATGAAAGAAGCAGTAGTAAAGATTAATAAAACTAAAAGATGGTTCTTTGAGAAGATAAACAAAATTGACAAACCTTTAGCCAGACTCATCAAGGACAGAGAAGAATCAAATCAACAAAATTAGAAATGAAAAAGGAGAGGTTACAACAGACAATGTAGAGATACAAAGGATTATAGGAGACAGTTATGAATAATTATATGACAATAAAATAAACCACCTGGAAAAATGGACAGATTCTTAGAAAAGTTCAATCTTCCAAAACTGAACAAGGAAGAAATAGAAATCATGAACAACCCAATTTTGAAAGCACTGAAATTGAAGCTGTGATCAAAAATTTCCCAAAAAACAAAGCCTAGGACCAGATGGCTTCACAGGAGAATTCTGTCAAACATTTAGAGAAGAGCTAACGCCCATCCTTCTAAAACTCTTTCAAAAAATTGCAGATGAAGAAACACTTCCAAACTCATTCTATGAGGCCACCATCACCCTGATACCAAAACCAGACAAAGACAACAACAAAAAAGAAAACTGCAGGCCAATATCACTGATGAACATAGATGCAAAAGTCCTCAACAGAATTTTAGCAAACAGAATTCAGCAACACATCAAAAAGCTCATACACTATGATCAAGTTGGGTTTATTCCAGGGATGCAAGGATTCTTCAATATATGCAAATCAATCAATGTGATACGCCATATTAACAAATTGAAAGATAAAAACCATATGATAATCTCAATAGATGTAGAAAAGCCTTTGTAACCAAATTCAGCACCCATTTATGATTAAAACTCTTCAAAAAATGGGCATAGAAGGAACCTACTTCAACGTAGTAAAGGCCATATATGATAAGCCTATAGAAAGCCTTATTCCCAATGGTGAAAAACTGAAAGTATTCCCCCTAAGATCAGGAGCAAGACAAGGGTTTCCACTTATACCACTATTATTCAACATAGTTCTAGACATCCTAGCTACAGCAATCAGAGAAGAAAAAGAAATAAAAGGAATCCAGACTGGAAAAGAAGTAAAGCTCTCACTGGTTGCAGGTGGCATGATACTGTACATAGAAAACCATAAATATAGTATCAGAAAATTACAAGAGCTAATCAGTGAATTTAGCAAAACTGCAAGATACAAAATCAATACACAGAAAGAGCTTGCATTTCTATATACTAACAACGAAAAATCAGAAGAGAAATGAAAGTATCAACCCTATTCACCATTGCAACAAAAAGAATTAAATATCTAGGAATAAACTTACCTAAGGAGACAAAAGAAATGTACACAGAAAATTATAAGACACTGATGAAAGAAATCAAAGACAACATAAACAGATGCAGAGCCAGTCCATGTTCCTGGGTAAGAAGAATCAATACTGTGAAACTGGCTATCCTACCAAATCCAATCTACAGATTCAATATGATCCCTATCAAATTACCAATGGCATTTTTCACAGAACTAGAACAAAAATTTCACATTTCATATGAAAATACAAAAGACCCCAAATAGCCTAAACAGTCTTAAGAAAGCAGAATGGAGCTGGAAAAATCAACCTTCCTGACTTCAGATTACACTACAAAGCTATACTCATCAAGACAGTATGGTACAGGCACAAAAAAAGAAATATAGACCAATGGAACAAGATAGAAAGACCAGAAATAAACCCTTGTACCTATGGGGACCTTGTTTTTGACAAAGGAGGCAAGAATATAAAATGGGGCAAAGACAGCCTCTTCAATAAATCGTACTGGGAAAACTGGACAGCTATATATAAAAGATTGAAATTAGAACACTTCCTAACACCATACACAAAAATAAACTCAGAATGGATTAAAGACCTAAATGTAAGACCAGAAAGTATAAAACTCTTAAAGGAAAACATAGGCAGAACACTCAATGACATAAATCAAAGCAAGATCCTCTATGACCCACCTCCTAGAGTAATGGAAATAAAAACAAAAGTAAACAGGTGGGACCTGATTAAACTTAAAAGCTTTTTCACAGCATAGGAAAATATAAACAAGGTGAAAAGACAGCCTCAGAATGGCAGAAAATAATAGCAAATGAAACAACTGACAACGGATTGATTTCCAAAATATACAAGCAGCTCATACAACTCAATGCCAGAAAAACAAACAACCCAATCAAAAAGTGGGAAAAAGACCTAAACAGGGGGAAGAGAGAAGATGGCGGAGGAATAGGATGGGGAGATCACTTTCTCCCTCACAAATTCCTCAAAAGAACATCTCAACGCCGAGCAAACTCCACAAAACAACTTCTGAATGCTGGCAGAGGACATCAGACACCCAGAAAAGCAGATCATTGCCTTCAAAACCAGGTAGGGAAAAAATATAAAGATGAAAATAGAAACAAAGGAGGTGGGGAGGGAGCTCCGTCCCGGGTAGGGAAGCTTGTCCCGGGAAAGGAACTTTAAGAAGAGAGGTTTCCAAACACCAGGAAACACTCTCCCTGCCGAGTCTGTGGCAAGCCCTGGAAGCACAGAGGGCATCAAAACAGGAAGGATAAATGAATAATTAAAACCGACAGATTACAAGCCCAACAGTAACTTCCCCAGCAGAAAAGCAGCACAGAAACCTACATCTGCCACCAGCAAGTGGGGGCAGGGCAGGGACGCGTGGGAGGCCCGGGCTGCAGGGCTTTGTAAGAATCAGGCAGGAACGCCCGGCAAGTAACCAGAATGAACTAACTTGGAATAGTAAACCAGACTGGGGGATAGCTAACCACGCGAAAAGCTCAAACATAAGACACCACCAGGACAGCGCACAGAACAAAGGACAGAACGGAAGTCGCTGGCTGCAGACCATCCCCCGCCAGGGACAGGCAGCCAGAGCCATAAGGGCTGGAAAGGGACAATCGCAGCCCCGGAGAGACTTTCCCTACCAAACGGCAAGCAGGCTTCTTTGCTAAAACTTCTGGGGGTGCTGGTCAGTCATCAACTGCCTCACGAGGGGCACCAGCGGTACACCCAGAAAACTGAGCAGCAGAGGCAAGAAATGTGACAAGTCACAGAGACTGTGTTCACCAAACACCTGAGACACTCAGACTTGGGAAGGGCATGAAACACAATCCCAACCCAATCTGTGCCACTGGGGGATAGCTGAGCACCGAACCAGAGCGGCTTAGAGCAGGGAGGGGCACGAAGCCCAAGGCCGGGCTCAGACGGTTCCTGGCGGAGCAATGTAGAGCCCGAGCGGCACGGCTTGTGCACCGTGAGCAGCTCGTGCATGCGCCACGAGCAGGGGCAGACCCAACGGGGATGAGGCATCACGTACACATGACAGTGTTATCTGTGTGCAGCATCCCTCACTCGCCACAGTGTGGTTGAACAGAAAGCCAAAAAAAAAAAAAAGGTCCACCACTGACCCGTGCCAGCCAGGACAGAAATCTGACATGGAAGAGACCAGCAAACAGAAGTTAAACAGAGGGAACCGCCTTGAAAGTGACCCCACAGGGCCCACAACTACAGAGAAAGGGCCAGATATAATTTTACTATTTTTACAACCATTAACCCCCGTCTTTTCTTTCCCCCTTTTTTTTCCTCCACCATTTTTCTCTTTTTTTTCTAAATTTTTAAAATTGATAAGCCCTCTATTTCCCTTTTAATTTTTATTTCTGAAACTACTTATCTTCAAAAAAAAAAAACCTATTTTTTAAAGCAAACACCATATATAGTCTTTGTGAGGTTGCTGACGGGTTTTTTAATAATTCCTGTGGCTTTGTTTCTTTTTTTGTTTGTTTGTTTGTTTTCTTTTTTTAATATTTTTTCCTTCTTCATTTCATTAATATTATACTTTTGAAAACCCAAACTCTATTCAGGATTTTCAATTCTTGCTTTTTAGTTTTTGTTGTCAGTTTTGTACATTTAAAAACCCAAACCGCACTATCCAGTTTTACTTGAGAGCGAGATTACTGGCTTGACCACTATCTCCTCCTTTGGACTCTCCTTTTCTCCAACAGGTGGCCTCTGTCTCCTCCCTCGCCCTTCTCTTCTCTACCCAACTCTGTGAATCTCTGTGTGTTCCAGATGGTGGAGAACACTTAGGGAACTGACTACAGGCTGGATGTGTCTCTCTCCTTTTCATTTCCCTCTTTTATCCTCCTGACCACCCCTGTCTACTTCCTCCCTCTCCTCTTCCCTGTATAACTCCGTGAACATCACTGAGCAGGCCAGACCGTGGAGCACAAATAAGGAAGTGATTAATGGCTAGCTTGCTCTCTCCTCTTTTGATCCCACCTCATCTCATTCCAGTCTCCTCTAACTACCCCCTCCCTCTTCTCTTCTCTATGTAACTCAGTGAACCTCTCTGGGTATCCCTCAATGTGGAGAATCTTTTCATCTTTAACCTAGATGTTTTTTCATCAGCGCTGTATAGATGGAGAAGTCTAGAGGCTACTGTAAAAATAAAACTGAAAACCAGAAGCAGGAGGCTTAAGTCCAAAGCCTGAGAACATCAAAGAACTCCTGAATCCAGGGAACATTAACCAATAGGAGCTCATCAAATGCCTCCATACCTACTCTAAAACCAAGCCCCGCCCAAGGGCAAACAAGCTCCAGAGCAAGACATACCATGCAAATTCTCCAGCAACACAGGAACACACCCTTAAGCTTCTATATACAGGCAGCTCAAAATTACTCCGAAACCATTGACATCTCATAACCCATTACTGNTGTGTTTTTAATGGGAGTAATATAAATACACATCTCTCATTTGCCAATTACACCTTTCCTGATAAGAGGGACAAGAAAATGAAGTGTGAGATAAGGAGAGTTACTGCTGAGAACTCAAGGCAGGGCACTGCTCAATGTTGCCAGCCTGGACTGGGGGATTTTAGGTGGACACAGGGTTTTCTGAGCACCTGAGAGTCAGGACAGGGGGCAAGGCTGGCTCACCCACCAGCTGTGTGAGAACAGACCATTCCCTTCCTTTCTCTCTGGGCTCGTTTCCTCTTCTTTACTAGATGGTTCCCCAATGCCCATTCCACATCCTATTTATGATTTTTAAAATGAATCTTAATTAAATATGGGCATCAGTGGTTCCTAGGTCACAACCACACAGGCTTCTCTGAGGGTCCCCCAGGCCTTATGCCTCCTTCCCCAGTGCCTGCACATGACCTCTCATCCTGGGCTAGTCATGGGTCCCAGCGGGAATAAAAAGGTGGCATTGCATTTGACCTCTGCTCTGCCAGTTCAGTTTTGCCTACAAAGGGCAAGGCACTGCAGAGAGTTTGTGGGGGCACAGTTACCAGGCTCTTGCAGGAAGTTGCCCTTGGAACTGCCCACACTGAACAGGGAGGAAACACACAGCATAAAGCACCCAGCCAGGGGCTCCTGGCCTTTCCTTAGCCCCCTCCTGGCACCTCTCTGTGTCAGGCCGGTGTCCTCCATTGGTACTTCAGTTCAAACCCGTTTGGTGGTCCTCAGCGGGAGGTGTGATGAGAGGGGGCCCTGATGCTGCCACATACCATCTCAGCTGGCAACAGAGGAGCCACAGCCGGTGCCAGCCCATTAGACTTAGCACAACTAAAGGTACGTTTGCTTGTTTCAAAAACAAGAACACATTTTGTTCTTTACTCTAAGATCTATTTTAGAAAATGTTTTAAAATATGAAGGAAATAGATAATCACTGCTAACACAGGTTTTATCTTTTCCAAGCATGGTTTAGCAGTTACCTCTCATGTGGGCAGACCTGTGAATTAAGTCCCACAGTGTCAATCAAGCCCGAAGCTCTTGAACCAGTCAGCAGAGCCAGGACTGAAAATCAGACCTGTGACTTTGGGTTCAGACTGTTGCTACTGCACCATGAGACACTTCTCACAAATCCCTCTTGTCTGGATTCTGCTAGTCAAATAGCAGACCCAGTAACAACCAAGACCCCTGGAGAGCACTTGGGTGTTCTTCACAAATTGGGTTTAGGGAACATTTGATCAAAAAGGTTTGGGTGTCTTAGTGGAACGGTGAGTGGAGACGTGAATGTGCTCCTGTACAGAAATCTGGCAGGCGGCATTCATCAGACGCCTCGGTTCTAGAACCACCTTCTTTGTGCTGCAGCTTTTGGGATAGGAATCCTGGAACGTGCTCTGGGAGCCATGGGCTGACCTGTCACGTTTCCTGGTGGGAGCAGACCCCAGACCATTGTCTTTAGAGCTGACTAAGGGCAGAGAGTGAGAACACACCTGGAAAGGCAGCTCTTTAACTGGAAAGAGGCATCTTCTAGGAGAGGAAAAGAGTAAGATGGAAAATAGTTCCATCCTAAAAACACCGTCCAGATAATTGTCAAAACGAGCAGGATGGGGTTCCCTGCGTCCAGCACTCAGGGAGACGACTAGAGCAGCAGACATGCTATTTAGATTACTTTCCCAATAGGTTTATTCTGAGCCGTGTCTGAGAGATTTATAGATGCATCATAATTAAATGCATGTGAATCCACTTGAGGAAAAGGCAGTTAGAGACCCCAAAAGGCAATTAATTGGAGGCTACAAACATTCTGACACATTTGGTCAAGTTAGATGGTTAAGGCTCTGCCTTCTGGGAGGGTAGGGAGAGGGTTTACTGTGACCTTGGCTAAAGTTCCTGGTGGTGATGGTCCTCACGCCAGCTTCCCAGGGGTGGGGGCGGGCTTCCCCCTTACCGAGGGAGGAGGCTCTGGGGCCACGCAGTCTGGGGGGATGTGCTGGAGAGTGGTCCTTGTGCTTTGTGCGGGAACCCCACTCACTGCTCCTCTCTCGTCCCCTGCAGCTGCTGTCAGTGCAGGCCATGGCCTGCCTGCCAAGTTCGTGATCCACTGTAACAGTCCCGTCTGGGGTGCAGACAAGTGTGAGGAACTTCTGGAAAAGACGGTGAAGAACTGCTTGGCGCTGGCGGATGACAAGAAGCTGAAGTCCATTGCCTTTCCATCCATCGGTAGCGGCAGGTAAGGGCGTGTGGCTCTCTCCCCGGTGAGTGTGGGCCACGCTTGCAGAGAGCTCTGTGCACATGGTCAACTGAGGCTGCGTCCAGCACTCTAGGCAAAGCCCTCTGCCCCTTACCCGTGGATTCCTGAGTGTTCTCCAGCCCCCCTCCCTGTGTCTCACTGCCCTGCTCATGAGGTGGATCTGAGTGGGCAGGTATGTGAAACAGGGCTGCCCCCTCTTCCCAGCCCTGAAATCTCCCCAGGGAGACTTACAGAGGTTGTGGGGAGCAGTACAACTGCCCCTAAGACAGACCCAGAACCCAGAGGGGCAGCCCTGGAAGGGTGTAGTTGTTGAACCTCTAACGGGGCAGGTAGGACTCAGCCACAACAAGCCCCTAACTCCCCCCATCCCAGATGTCAGCACATAGCCCATATGTGGGCGCTCGGGCTTGGGCCTGGCTAACCAGCTGAGTAATAGCAGGCAAACAAACCCCACCTTTGGCTCTAACCCCCTACCCTGTAAAAGAAACGTGATCGTCCCCCCCATCATGCAGCATCTCAGGACCGCTCAGACATTAAGGTGCTCTCTGAAAAGAGCATGCTTTGAGAACTCTGCCATGAAGAAGGTGGGATGGCTGCCTCTGAGGCTGTGTCTCACTGCCCGTCACATCCCCAGGCTCCTCCCTCCTCAGGGTCTGAGCCTCGGGCCTCTAGAAGCCTCACCCTCTAGACAGAGCACAGTAGCAAGTGGAAAGCGGCCTTCAGAGCTGCTACAGCCCAGGGCACTGTGTCGGCAGGTAGCTGTCCCTGGGGTGTCCTGTGCACATGGAGAGCCTTCTAGGGTCTCTGCCATCAGTGCCTCCCAGTACCTGAGGAAGGCGGGCTGTGCAGTATAGCATGGGTCCAGCACACTGACACCCCACGCATGACACGGCCAGCTACATTGTCCTCCTGGGCCAGAACCATTCCTTGCGTATATAGAAAGCTGCTCTTCTCAAAGCACTCCCCTTCCAAGCCCACGAGGAAGACAGAGAGTGGACTTTGCTGGTTTTAACCTTGTGCACACCTTGTAATGCTGCTTCCCTGAACAGTGCCATCACTGAGGATCCCACAGCCCAAGTGCCAGAGCTGGTCCTGGGACGTCTGCTTGAGCAGACGTATAGCCTATATGCAAAAGGCCTTGCCTGTAGGCAGACAGGTACCGTGTGCCAGGGCTTCCCGGGGTCACGGTAGTCACACCAGAGGACCCGACATGGGAAAACTCTTCCTCTGGAGCCTCTGCCTCTCCCCGTCCCCCTCCTGGAGTTTTAGCTGTGGGTGCCACGCCTCCCCTCTGGCCCTACAGTTCTGGGCAGTGGGAGGGGCCGCTTCTGGGGCTTACTAGCGAAGCTGGTGTGTAGGAGGAGGGACCCTGCACAGAGGACAAGTGAAAGTGCACGCCGCCCCAGCCTCAAGTTCCCGTGCCCACCCTGCCCTGTGCTCTAGCCCCTTTACCTCCAAGTGCAGGGAAGTCCAGAATGGACGCCATTGTTGTTTGGGATTGCCGTGTCTAGTTGCCATACATCTTCATTCTGTTCTCTTCTGCCAGAAGGAAAACTTGACCATCATTTTAAAAGCCAATACCATGTAAATGCACATTGAAAAGAAAAAAGCTGACATCAGAGCTAGAGCGTCTTGACAGCCCTTTCGGTTGGTCCTAAGAGCACCTGGCAGACATGCACCCTCCATAAAGCAGTCAGCAAGCACCCAGCAGAGAGACTCTCCCCAGGGACTGACCCGACTCAGCCCCCGAGTCCTGGCAAGTTTTTTTTTTTTTAACAGCGTGCTCTTGAATCTGAGCATAATTAGCCAGCTTCCTGCTTCTCCCACTTTCCCATCCTCCCACAGAAATTCTATTATTTGGCATGGCTCTGCTGTGTGACCTTTGGGAAGTGAATCACCCTTTCTGTCCCTGGCCTGCCTTATCAGCTAGCGAGGCTAAGGGAGTGCCCTTCCTCGCACACGGTTCTAAGGCACAGTTAATTAGCGTTTCGGATGCACTTTGATCTACTCTGATGAAAGGTGCTTCTGAGGAGAGAAGCAATAGAGGAGTCTTTATTGGAGGTAATAATTTCACGCTCTTTCATATGACTATTGGGAAATTTTTAATTAAAGCATAAAAGTCATACCCATAAAAAGAGCATCTGTTATTACAAACTTATTTACATTTTTCACAGAGTAAAATGTTTTAAAAAATAATCAGTTGAAAGCTTTTAAGAGGGCAGAATGCCAAAGACAAGCACATGTGCATTGCCGCCCGGCCCCACATCTGTGGGGCAGACCTTGCCCCACAGAGTCGTGTAAACAGCTGCCCTCCCTTTCATGAGCAGAGAATGGGATTACACCAGAGCCGGCCAGTAAATCACACTGGGGTTTAGGAGGGAAATAAAACAGCTTGTTTGTGGCATCCAGTGTCTCCAGCGTAAAAGCCATGCTGGAATGAGAACAGTATAAATGCAAGCATGTTGGCGGAGGGCTGTGGGGTCACTTTCTCTCGGCCAAGGCCTGGCGGCATGGGCGGGTGGAGGCTGACCACAGCCCTGCACTGCCTTCCTCCAGCCCCCAAGAGTAGGAGCCAATCCTCGAGCCCACTGAAGGTCAGTGAGACCCCACAGTGTAACCCCGGGCTCGGGAAACCGCCTCTGGCCCTCCTGTCCTTGGGCATCCTGCTCACAGTGTTTATGGATCCCCCCGACTCCTCCTGTTCTGTTTGACATTAGGGGACGACCCCTCTCCGGAGGGGCAGTACTTGGGGAATAGCTAGTGTGGGGCTTTGATTAAACTCTCCTTAGATTTATGAGCCTAAAAAGGAAAGCCAGTTTGTTTTCTTCAAACTACCATTTATGGCTGTTCATTGAGTTTCAGGAGTGGTGCTAAACCTTCTATCTGCAGTATCCTCACAGCAATCCCACAAGGTGAGCAGCACTGTTAATTCCACTCAAAGGCAAAGAACGGGAAGCTTAGAGGGTTAGGTCACTCACCAGAGGCCACACAGCATGTACTTGTAGAGCCAGCATTTCATCCAAGGCCCTTGGCTTCAGTGCTCTTGGCATTAGGCACATGGAACCCCGCCTACTGTCTGGTCAGCCCTGTCAGAGGATCACACCGCTCCTTGCGCACTCTCTGTGGGAGTCGACTTTAGAGAACCTTGGAAACACTGCTTGGAATTCCCTGACCTGCCCAGGCACACCATCAGCCTCCCTGTTCCCTGGGCATGGGCCTTAGAAGACAAATAGAAAGAACAGAGACAAATTCTATTGGGGACAATTGCTTATATGAGCCCTGAAGAGAAGGTAAGAGGCCTCTGGGGGGGTTGTGTTGCCCTGGCTCGCTCTGGCTTTGGAGGCATTGTGTTGGATGCCAGTGCCTTCTGAATTTTAGCTTCACCCTCTCGTAACCCACCGCTCTCAGCTCGGACCCTGAGAGCCTGGTCTTCACCTCTGGATGGAGAGTTATTCAAAGCCAGACAGAGCACAGGAAGGCTCAGGAGCACAGTGTGAAGGAGACCTACTCCCAGCAGACAGGGTCCACATGTGGCGACAGACACTCTGCCTGCATTACCCAAGCTACCCTGCCCGATCCACCTTCCACACAGCCGAGACAATTAAACAGGTGGCCTGGTCCAGGATGAAAACCAGAGTCCATCTAGAAGCCACTTTTGTTCTTAGCCTTCAGGCTTGGACCTCTAGTCTTTGCCCTCCAGAAAATCCATCTGGGCTCTCCAGCTCCCAAGACACAGCCTCTCCCCACAGGAATCTCTGGGTCCCTGGTCAGCCTCCTTGGCACTGCCCCTGGCCTGCAGTCATGCAGGCCTGCCTTACCCAGCCCTGGAGGCCAAGCTCACTGGAAGCAGGGATGCCTGGCAAAGCCCTCAATGAAGAGGGGCTCAGCCCAGCTGGAGGCAGGAAACCCTGTTCTGTGCCACATGAACCCACATCTCTGCTGTCCAGATGAGACAGTGGACAGGAAACCAGTGTGTACACACACCCCCCAGCCATCACTGAGCAGGTGACCCGGGAGGTAGCCCCTGGGGTCCACTTGCAACAGCCACGGAGACTGAGGCCTCAGACACAACTGGAGTGACTTCAGGGAAGCTCAGACACCTTCTTAGTCTTAGTCTGGTCAAGACAAGGCAATAGAAAAGGTCAAAGTGAAGATAAACTCTCCAAAGGGTGGGAAGCCCTTTCTCACAAAGCAACTGAAGACACTGAGCATAAGCACACCTGGCTGGGTTGGGGCCACATGGAACACGGGGGCTCTCAGGGAAGCCCACCTGCATCCCCACCATCAGCACCACACACAGCCTGCTTCCCAGTGGAGGAAGCTTGTGCTGAGAGAGGTCGGCACGATTCAGACTGGGATCTGACTGGAGTGGGAGCCCGTGTCTGCCCTCGCTCTAGAGGCGGCGGCGACTGGTTTCAGCCAGAAGGCAGACACAGCGTGGTGGCGGTAGAACGGAGTGACAGGAAAGGAAGCCCCAGCCGAGCAGAGAGGCAGCGGTTGTTCCAGCCCACAGGCCACTAGAAGGGTGAGACACGCAGACGTGAGCGCCTCCCTCCAGACTGGTTGGTGCTGCACCAGGAGGGCCAGCGGAGCCCCTGCCCACACTACAGCCGCAGCAGTCAATGGCTGACAGCCCTCCAAGAGAACTGGACGCCACAGGCCTGGACAGCGGCCCTCTGGGCGCCTTGACTACAACTGTCAGCAGAGGCAGCAGTGGTCACCCAGTCCCAGGCGTCACAGGGCCTGGGAGGCCATTTTCCACCATGTGTGCCTTTAGAAAGACCTTGTTCCCACTTTATAGACGACACTATTGATTGAGGGCTCTGGGTAGTATCTTGTTCAATGTGCACAGCCTCTCCAGGTAATAAATGCTTGATTACCTGCCTTATTCCACCAGGTGGGGAAACAGGCACAGAGCCAGGGCCCAGACTCAAGTCCTGGGGGGCTCCAGGCTGCTGCGTGCACACAGCTGCCCCTGTCTTAAGGGTGCAGGGCCCCACCTGTGAAAGCATCCACTTACACCTTCCATTCTGTTACAAATACTTCTAAGTGTGCCTACTAGAAATCGTTTTGAGGGCCTACCTGAGGACAAGAGGAAAGCTGCTGCCACCCCCATTCCTTCCTGGTGGCCTGTGTGGTCCAGGGTAGCCACAGTCCCGTGGCTGGGTCTCTTCAGGCTGTGACTGCCTCGGACGCAGGTCTGGGTTTGTCAGCAAGAGGTTTTCTGGAAACAGATCACATTCATAGTCACCCAAGAGCAACCTTGCAGGACAAGCCAGATCAGCCTGTGCTCCCTTAACAGTGGGGCATACAGGCCTGGGCACTGCAGCTCTATGACCTTCGACCCCCTCCCTTTCTTCCCACTTGTAGGTTCTTAACCTCTGGGCCTACCCTACAAGCTCAGATTATTAAGTCCACCCTGACTGCGTATAGAACATTGGCTCTCAGAGCATGGTCCCTGGGCTCACCTCATCAGACTTCCTGGCTGGAGCCCAGCAAACTGCATGTTGGCCACCCCTCCGTAATCCTGATAGAAGCTAGACTGGAGAACTGTTGACTGAGAGGAACAGGACTAATGTCCCTTCAGTCAGAATCACACATCTTCCAGGGCAGAGGAATGGGAAGCTGGGGAAGAAGGTCTGTGTCAGAAAGTGCTGGGCCCAGGTGCAGTGGCTGGCCTGATGGCACCCCAGGGAGGCCCCATCACATCTCTGTACTGCACCATCTCCCCTGGCTCGGGCAGAGCAGCCTCAGAGTGGCACGAGGGCAGCTCACGGAGCCTTGCCCAGAGCCAGCTCCGGCGGGGCACATGCCAGAGGAGGTGAGCTGCGACCGTCAGGCCACACAACAGCGGCCCTCACCTCGGCCCAGCTCACCTGTGCAGGTGCAGGCAGGGACGCCCAGGAGGGCATCTGGGGCTGGTGGAGTCTGGCCTTGGGCTTCCAGTGCAGAGGCAACACCTCCCAGTGCTGCCTGGCCCCTACCTAGCCAGGTGGTGTGTACAGGCCGAGCTCTGCCTGGTCAGAAGCCCCTGGAGTTCCTGGCCTGAGTGCAGGCTGCCCCCAGCGGTGGGTGGAGATTTGCAGTCCTGCCACCGCCCCCTCTGCGACCCCACTCCTGCCTGTCTGCCCAGCGGCAGCTGCCTCCTCATGCTTTTCTCATCAGGATCAGAACAAGTGGGATCATTTTAATTGATGAGTTCTCCCGACAGCATCTGTATTTACAGCAGGAAAATAAACATTTGCTCTTGGTGAGATGCTTCAAGTGGGCCCTTATTCGGGTGACCCTGGGACCCTGTGCCTGCACGCTCGCCCCCAAAGTGGGCCTGGTCCCCCTTTCAAGAGTTGGGGGTGGGAAAGGAAGGGTAGCCCCTCCAGGGTGTGAGCTGGGTGCCCTACAGGACACTCACCAGAGAGAAGCGCCAAAACAGAAGGTTGGCTTTACATCGTGCAGTCTTTCCAGCCTGCGTCTTGTCCTGGACAGCATGGCCTCTGTGCTTCTTGACTCCTGTGAAGAGAGTCAGGGCAGCTGAGCCAGGCTTGTGAGAACAGCTTCTTGCCAGGCTGAGCCTGCAGGTCCCGGAGTGAGGATGAGAAACTTCCTGCACCGTTCCCACCACCCTCCACCCCAGGCCGCCTATTGGTCGCCCCAACTCTGCTGGTGCACAGAGCCCCCAGGGGGTCCTCAGGTGGAGGCTGCCTGTCCGGAGCACCTCTGCAGCTCCCCCTCAGCTTCTGAGCCTGGTCTGGTCACAGGCTCGTGTGTGCTGGCTGCAGGCAAAAGTGCCCTGTGCTTGGGGTGGGGGACCTGTGAGGGAGCCCCAACTCTGGGGTGCACCTACTACAGCCCGCAGGCTCCTCCGCACAGACTGGGAACAGGCCTGGGGTGAGGCCCGTGTCATCCAAGAGTGAAGTTCATTTCTGAAGCATTCAGGAGTTAGTAGGGGTCCATTATCAAGCTGAGTGAAGCCCTGTTTGATTGAAAGCAAGTTGCAAGAATGGTTTTCTCCTCGGCTCTGAAAGGCTCCAAGTGCTGACAAGAGATTAAGTGTGACCCTCCAAAAGAAGCTACGGTGGTGCACATCTCACAGCGCTTAGCAAGTGAGCCGGGGAAAAATCTTGTACCTGACACACCTGAAAGCCTCTCGCCTGGCAGCAGGCACACCATTCGGAGCAAAGTCCCAACCGAAACCGGCAAGTTGGCCCCACACTTCAAACTCCAAGGTCAGGACGGATGGAAGACGGTAGACCTGCAGATGAACAAAGAAATCCCCATGGACTCTAGCCCCTCACTCTTGCCCTCAGTTTGCTGAACTGTAAACTGGGGTCAGTAAAAGCTTGAATCCAGGGCCACTGGCTCCAAGGGCCACATTATCTCCCCTAGACTAAGCCTAGCGCCACGGTCCTGGAACCCGTGGGTCCCGCACCTGCAGCGTTGCCCAGGAACGGCCCGGGCACACGGAGCAAAGAGTGCTTATCCTGTTAGTCCTGCTTTCAGATTCTTGCCTGAGTTCTGAGCCACGTGACATTTTACTTTAAATGCAATTGTATGTGAATTCAGGTCATTCTGGCCTGGAGACTTGGATGCTGTCACTTGGGATGAAGAGCCTACTAGTCCCAGAGTTGTTCCCTCACACAGCTCCCTGACACTCAGGCCTACGGGGTGTCCAGGCTGGTGTGTGCTGGGAGGAGGATACTCGGCACCCATGAAATCAGAAGGCCCATGGGGAGGGTGCAACCCTTTACCGTGGACAAGACGGAGGCTGGTGCTTCCTGGAGAAGCTCCAGCCTCCATCACCCCTGAGACTGAGCTCCCCGGGGAGCCTTTGGGAGCCTGAGCTGTATCTCAAGCCCCATGCTAGTCCCAGTGATGTTGGGAAGAGAACCGTGAGTATTCACACTGCCCACAAGAGATGGCACACACCCCACACGCCGTGAAACACAGAACCTGTCACCTTGCTAACTGCCTCTCAGCGTCATGTCATGCCCCCTGTTGGAGCACACAGCGTATTCTCCTGTAGGACACAGTTCGCCGCCGCCCCATCCTCCCCCTGCCTGGTGGCACTAGGCTCTCACACCTGTGTCCAAGCAGCCAGAGGTCGAGGGCCACTCGTGATCCCTGACACAGCACCAGGCCACCGCAGCACAGGGAACTTGAGGGGCTCTTGGAGGGAAGAGGTGGCTGGGGAGGGTGGACCCGTGGCCACCGTGGCCCCATGGTTGCTGAGCCCTCGTTCTCTCTCTTGCAGGAACGGTTTTCCGAAGCAGACAGCAGCTCAGCTGATCCTGAAGGCCATCTCCAGTTATTTCGTGTCCACAATGTCCTCCTCCATCAAGACGGTGTATTTTGTGCTTTTCGACAGTGAGAGTATAGGCATATACGTGCAGGAAATGGCCAAGCTGGATGCCAACTAGGCCGAGGAACTGCAGGCCAGCCCGCACCATGCCCCCGCCTCCAGTTTGAAAGAAAGAAAAGAAAAAAAATCCCCTCCACTCCTAGTGGAAGGCGGGAACCCTTTCATTTTTTTCCCCCCCGTTTTGCTCATCTAGGGAAAATAAGGTTTTGGTTTCCAGTTTAATTGTTTTGACCTTCTAAAATGTTTTTACGTTAGCACTGATAGTTGACATTACTGTTGTTAAGCACTGTTCCAGACCGTGTCTGACTTTAGTGTAACCTAGGAGATTTTATAGTTTTATTTTAATGGAATCCTGCCTGACGCAGAGCAGTGGAGAGAGCAGTGTCTTCTGCGTGGGGCAGAGTGCAGGAAGCCCGTTTGTAACCGTGTGTCGTGGTGCTTTATTGTACACCCAGTGGCGTTCTTTTTACTATAATGTTCCTTTTTTCCTCCCCTCAGAAGAAAAATCATGAATTTGCAGCAGACTTAATTTTTGTTTACTTTTTGTCTTAATGTTGGATTTGAAAAACGAAAGATTTAAAAGGCAGAGCAGAATCTGTTGTCCTTAATTATATTTGCAATTTGGAATTTGTGTGAATTGATTTAGTAAAATGTTAAACTGTTCTGACTGGTGTGTTCCAAGTCACTGTGCCCTTGAGTCCTAAGTTGGTCTCTCTCGTCACAGGAGTGGGGGACCCTGGGTGGGGCAGCCCACCCCGAGAAATGCAGTGGTCACTGCACCCTGGGGTAGGGAGAGCAGCCTCAGACCCTGCTGGTCTCTGGTGGGGGCTTCGTACAAAGTCTCCTTTCATCCCATGACACCGGGCAAGGGTGAGATCCCATTTCATGGATGAGAAAGCAGATGTTCCAACAGCCACATGGGTGGCAGGTGGCAGGCTGGTCCTCCAGCCTGGATCTCTAGACTCTGAGTTCAGCTTTCTCCTGCCACCTCCTCCCCCTGACCATCTCTCTGACTCATGGCTGGACCCAGAGCCCCTGGGCCACTTACCTGCCAGACGGAGCGACAGAAGCCTTGAGCCACCAACCCGGGCTACGCTGGTTCCTACAGGGTGGGGTCCCTGTTACTGGGAGCTTCCCAAAGGCAAGGAAGGTGCCGCCACCCAAGGCCCCATCATGCCGTCACCTTTTAAACGCCTTCCTACAGCTGTGGGTGTTAGGGATGATCCCTACCACACTAGAGTAGCGAAAACTCTGGCGGTCTCAACTTGTTAGCAAACTGCAGACACTCTGTGCTTCAGAAGGTACATTCACCTTAATCTAAATTTGCCTAAAAGGCACAGAAGACTGCTTTTGTTACTTTAAAAAAAGAAACATGCCTGATTCTAAAGCAGACTTTACCCAGGAGGAAATACATAGCACACTGCATATCTTGGATGAACGTAAAGGATCGTTTTTCCTTTCCAAACTGTGCCTAATGAAATAAAAATAGAATTCCTAAGCCATCACACAACCAGCCTTTTCTATGAAAAAGCAACAACACTTCTCACTCAAACCTGAAAGTTTGAAATTTTCCTAAACATAAGGTGTTATTAAGACTTAAAAAATTTCCCCCAAGATCTTTACTGTGTCTAGATTACATATTCCTACTTATTAACTATACTTTGGCAAAAAGTTTTTTTTAAAGACGCATCTTGGGATTAACATATACACACTACCATATATAAAATAGATAATCAAGAAAGACCTACTATATGGCACAGGGAACTATGCTCTAATAACCTAAATGGGAAAATAATCTGAAAAAGAATAAATACATGTGTAACTGAATCATTTTGCTGTACACCTAAAATACACAACATTGTTAGTCGACTATAGTCCAACATAAAATAAAAATTTTTAAATAATAAGAAAAAAAGATGCATCTTAAAATGATATCACTCCATCTATAATATCTGCACATATCTGCCTGGACAAACCATACTGAGTAGCCATTCGCCCAAGAGTGTTGTCCGTGCAGATGAAATCTGTGATGTGGACGCTGTGGCTTCCAGGAGCTGGTTATTTACTGTGTGTCAGGCACTGTGCTGAGTCTCTTACAGGTATCATTCATTCTGTCCCTGTGACAACTCTGAAGGGCAGGTCCTTTTGTTAGAGCCATTTTACAGCTGAGAACACAGACTGGGAGAGATTGAGTACCTTGTGATCACACTGCTAATAAGTGAACCAGATTTAAACACAGAAATGCTGACCACCATGACAAGGCCCAAGATGGCACACTAATCAGCAACAAAGAGAGGCCATTTGGCCTCGGTGCCATTTTCAACTCAGACTGAAACATAGATGGAACAGAGGTTTAAGTAGTTTCCAGGTAAATGGCATTTCCTTCACCCTGGAAAAGGAGCACCTTAAAAACCAGTTCTGTGTTTATCAGAGATTGTCCACTAGATGTCACTCAAAGGATGGGAAGCCAAGAGGAAAGAGCTGCAGGCTTCTGCTCTTCAAGTGTGCTCAAAAGAATAGACTGTATTCGTCAGGATTTGTGTGAATTATTTACCATAATCACCTAAGTGTTTCTAAACTTTCGATAATCCAGAGTGTGCCGTGCCCCTGAAATGTGGGCTCACTGAAGAAATTCTTTTCAGTGACACTGAAGGAAAGCACACCAACCCCTCGCCTGGGATCCCCATCATCTCTAAACCACCCCGTCTGTTTTCAAAACTGAGATCAAAACCTGTTCTCTGATGTCGGCCTCATGTTTACAGGGAAAAAAGAAAACAGCTCATTACTTAAAAAAAAAAATGGTATGAGTGCAAGGAACCACTTGAAATGTACACAGACCTCAAATGAAAAGACAAGTCTGCAGTTAGTAAAATTTACCAGAAGTGAGATTATTCTGGGAAGGGAGAAACCTGCAACCTCTGCAGAGGTAAGGGCTGTCCCGGCCTCCCTGGTGCTGTGAGCTGTGTTGGAGGCAGGCTTGCAGTGAGCAGGGAGGGAGCCATTCACCCCACGGCCACCACGCCAGAGACCCAGCCCCACCTCAGGATTGCAGCTGGCAACGCAGCCTGTGCCCGTGGCTGGGCAGACAACACCCCCTCCTGCTTATTTCTGAGGAGCAACCTTTGACCCCGGCAGCTGGGCTCTGCCCCGAATAATCCAGACGATTTCATCAGAAAGCCTATGAGCTTCCTTAAATGACATCTGAGACCTAACACAGTGCCATGGCTCCAACTGGGACCATACTGACAACTACTGTGTGTGTGTGCGTGTGTGTGTGTGTGTGTGTGTGCATGTTCCTGTGGACACATGTGTGTACTGGTCCTCTAGATCCATCATTTCATCTATTTCTCATGGCAAGCCTAGGAGGTTGATCATACCCTCCCTATTTTATACATTAAAAAATTACAACACAGAGAAGTGAAGTGTATCTCCCAAGCTATCAGTGGTGGAATGGGGTTTGAACTCAGCTGTGTACTTCTATAGATAGAGTTCTTCCCATCCCCTCTGCCCTGGGGACTGGCCCCTCCTATGGTATGTACTCCCAAATTTTGCTCCAGTGAGACATGGCTTCTTGCCTATTCAACTGCTAGGTCCTATGCAGCTGGCCTGGGGGTATACCCAGAGCCTGGATGATAGACAAACAGAAACAGGTATTTAAAACAATCCAGTGGCTTCCCAGGTGGCACAGTGGCAAGGAATGTGCTGGCCAATGCAGGAAGATGCAGGAGACTCAGGTTCATTCCCTGGGTCAGGAAGATCCCCTTGCATGGGAAATGGCAACCCACTCCAGGATTCTTGCCTGGAGAATCCCATGGACAGAGGAGCCTGGTGGGCTACAGTCCACGGGGTCGCTGAGAGTCAGACACAACTGAGCATATAGCACACGTACGCAGTGAGCTTCAAGGACTCACGGGGTGCTTACTCTGAACGAGGCTCAGGCCAGGACCTCCTGCAAGGACAGGTGAGACGCTGCCGCTGCCTGGCAGCATGGGTGACCCACAGACTTAGCCACTGTACGGGCAGGGGCCTGGCAGGGGGAGTGGCGCCCATGGGCTCACAGTGCTCAGGGGGACTTTCTGGGAGCAGACAACCTATAGCCAGGCTGTGTGGGGAAGGCTAGAATCTTCTAAGCCGAGACAGCCAGGAGACAGGCACAAGCGGCAGGATGGCACACAGGCATCTCTGTCCCAGCCGGGGAAGCTCACCGTGTCCCTGTGCTGGGAAGCCTGGGTCTGTGGCCTGCTCATAGCCAGGCAGCCACGCCAGCCCTAGCTCTGCCCCATCCCTGCCCCCAGCATGTGGAGCTGTCCATCCATGGGTGTGTTTACCTGGGTCAGGTGACTGTGTTTGGTCCTAGATACAGTTAGCCCTGACAGAGAAAAGAAGGCAAGAAGGAAAGAAGAGAAATAGGAAAGGGAAGGGATGGGAACAAGAGATGCGCAGTAATTGCCCTCTCTCATTCCATCACATCCCTCAAAACCCTGAGGCCCCATGGCTGGTTGTTGAGTCTGGCCTTCCTGGAGAGGGTAGCAGCCTGGACCAGTCAATTCAGGAGGCTGGTAGCCCCCTTGTTTCCTTCTGTGTCATGCAGGCTGCATCCTCAGTCACCCTGAGTGGTCCAGCTCTCATCAGAGGCCATGGTGGCTGGGGGATGGCATGGCCCATTTATTCTTTAGCAACCATGGTGTTTAATTTTCATGGCCCGGCGCCACTGACTGGTTTTATCTTGGGAGCTGGCCTCGGTGCCGCCTCGAAGCGATCCACCTGAAGGCACTGGGGGCGGGAGGAGGGTCCCGGGCCAACCCTGGCCGAGAAGAAAGGGAAACGCTCAATGGCAAAGGGTGAGGCCGCCTTTTCTTTGGCTTTTCTCCCATTTATAACCTGGCCCGTTGTGTTTGCTTCTGGGGGCCCCGATATCAAAATAATATCGCATGACCCTCCTGACAGGCAAGGCAATAAAACTGCTCATTAATCCCGGCCCCCATCACCGCCCCTCCATGCTCCTCAGCAAAGGTGTGTAAATAGACTGGCCTTTCCCTGACCCCTGAAAACCAACCCAGCCGGGTGCCTTTGTCAAACTCAGAGAAAGAATCTCAGAAACTCTCTCTCCATAGACAGCACTTTCCCCTCACTCCCCTACTCCCACCCAAGTGACCCACCATCACGCACATACATGTTCACTCACCCACGCTCACATGTGTACACACACACCCTCCCACACACGTGCATGTGCTCACTCTCACTCACATAAGGCAGGAGAATCCAGGCCCTGTGTGTCAGAGGGGGCAAAATCCAGGGACAAGCAGAGAAACATCCACCTTGAACAGAATCAGCCAGGACTCTCTGCTCTATAAGACAGCTTACCTTCCTGCTCAGCAAAGCCTTCCCTGGCCTGTTTCACCCTTTGAATGTGCTTCTTCTGCTAACACTCCCTTGAGCGTGCTTAGAAGGGGCACCCACTGCTTGCCAGAGCCCGCTGGGGCCCAGCACCCATAGCAGAGGGGGCACCATCACGTGTCCTGGCACACACGCTACAGGTAACGTCATCACTGGCAAGAGGCCACCCAAGTCCTGAGCACAGGCCTGGTATTACAAGGTAAAGGTCACTGTTTGCACTGTGGGTTTATGACGACACTTTAGGGAGGCTTTCCTGGTGGCGCAAATGGTAAAGAATCTGCTGGGACCTGGGTTTGATCCCTGGGTCAAGAAGAGTCTCTGGAGAAGGGAATGACTAGCCAGTCCAGTATTCTTGCCTGGAGAATCCCATGGATGGAGGAGCCTGGTGGGGTCTCAGAGTCGGACACGACTGAATGACTAACATTTTCACTTTTCACTAGGGAGGGCAGAAAGCTCAGAGTCCCAGGACGACACCCTCTGAATCTTCTTGTGTCTAAATCTAGGAAACTAGAGCCATGACCCCAACACAGAAGAACGTGGCCCCAGGATGCAGGCGGCCCAGGTGAGCGGGCCACATGTGTCTTGCTGGCAGGAGTCCCTTCCAGGCTGAGTTCTTGGGCAGGCGACCTTGATCCCAATGACCTGGGATGTCACATGGCCCTCCATTTCCATATACAACCTTCCCACAGATGAGCCTGGCCTCCCAGGCAAGAACCCTGGTCTCCTTCCAGCCAGGCTGATGGCACAGTCCCCGCCAACCAACAGGGCTGGCCCAGGTTGGGCTCCAGGCCTGACCTTCTCGACATGTTCCCCTATGCACACCATGCCCAGGCTGGCTGGGAAACCTGATATTTCTGTACCTTGAAACGACAAAGCTTCCTAAGCTTAGGAGAATAAATTAGAGTTGAGTTCAAGGAGGCTCAGCTGCGGCCGATGGGCAAATTGATTTGCTTCCCATCTGGGAGATTAAATTCCACTGCCCCAAAATGGCAGCAGGGTAATGAGCTGTCAGTCAAACACTGCAGAGCTGGGGCCGCGCGCCTAATTGAACCCTGGCAGCTCCTCATTAGGGCCCCTCAGGTCCGAGCTACGGATTCCCACCTTGAGACGGCCTCCGAGCCCCAGAAGAGAAGGCTCTTATTTACTTGGTCCTGCCACACAGCTTCCGTAAAGAGATGCCACCTTGGGCAAAGGCTGGAGCAACTTCAGGGAACTTAGACTCAGCCAAGTACTTATGACATGCTTGTCAGCAGCCACTGATGGCCCCTCCAGGATTTCATTACGAGCAGAGGCCCTAACACCTGGAGGACGCTGACAGCATCCTCTGAGGTGACCCCCAGGGGGCCTCACTTCCCAGGGGCCCCTCCGCTGAACCCTCCCCTGCCTCCAGTGTCCCCAGTAACCCCAGGGCTTCTCAGAGGGCACACCCCAAAACCACCACCACACCCCATCACTTGGCCCTTTCCAGCACGCAACACTTGCGTACACACAGAGGGTTCAGTCCTAACACACTCGGGGTGATGGTCGATGTCTCCATTTATAAAACAGTTAAGGATATGAGACCATCCATGGAAGTTTTAAAAGCTGCCTTCGAAGTCGATTAAGGCCTGGGAATGGAGGAAGGCTGGTCGTCCTCTCCGGCTTCACCTTCCACCTCCTCGCCTCTTTATACCTGTCCTGACTCTGTGTCAGGCCAGTCATATCTTGCTTCCAAGACTTGGCATGCGTCAGTTCCTCAGCCCGGAACACATGACTGCTGCCTTTGTGCAACCCTGCTCAACTTTTCAGGTCTCTTCTCTTGCCCTTCCACCTCCTCCAGGAAGCCCTCTTGACCCCGCCGTCCAGCCCGGTGTCCTCCTGCGGTGTAGCCTGTACACTCCCCAGTGACAGCACTGTACCTGCTGGACAGCTGTCCAGCACTGACGGCCATCTCCCCATCAGACAGCAAGTACCATTCATTCACACACGTCCCTGGAGCCCTCTGGGCCAAGCACCGCACTCAGCTCTGATGTCCAGCAGTGAGCAAGCAAAGAAGACCCCACCCTCCTTGAGAGCCCTGCAGCACCCTCAGTGCCTCATCCCAGGGAAGAAGAAGGGAAGAGGGACTCTCTCTCTCAGGGTTGCACAAATCACGGTCAAGCTGAGCCTGCTGGAACCCTCAGAAGCAAGCCAGCAGTCAGAGCGCCTGACTTAGAGGGGAAGGTGCATATGCCCGCTCCTGGAGCTCCAGTTCTGGAGCAACACCCTACTGGGTCTCTGGTTCCGTGTGCGCACAGAGATGCTTCAGAGTGAAGTCCAGTGTTGGCACTATCGGCTTACACCAGCCGGCCGGCTGCACAGCTAACGGCAGCCTGGATCTTGTGGTATATGCTGTTTCCACTTCCCTGGACCTTGATTTGAAAAGGGTGTGGACATGGAAACTTTCTGGCTAGATGCTAAATCCACAGTATCAATAGACAGGGACAGCAGCGGGAAATGTGTGCAGGAGAAAACTCTGAGTGATGGTGGCCGAGAGCCCTGGCCTGTGTGCCAGTGAGGCTGAGGTCACACCTTTCACAGGCAAGGTTATTAACCCCAGGGCAGGTGTCCTGGAGGGGCCATGGGCAGCGTTTCCTGATGACCCTGACATACAAGCCTGAGTCAGGAAGCATCTCACAGCCCCAGTCCTGGCACAGGACAACAGGCTGCAGCTCAGCCCAAGGCCTGGATCCTGGTCCTGTCAGGCTCCACACCAGTAGAGAGAGGCTGTGATCACAAGCTCACGGTGCTTGTTGGCCCTGGTGAGTCTCCAAATGCCCTGGACAGGATGTGGGTCCGACCCTGCACTGCTCAGACCACCAGGGCACAGGGCAGGATCACCTGATGCCAACCGCTCAAGACCCTGTCTGCCACCTCCACGCTCGGGGGAAACCACACTAACAACACAACCAGGGATGCGATCATGCACGGAGAAGCGGCAGCAGTGTGAATGCCTGGAACACCAAGGAGCCTGCATGCGTCCTCTTGTCAGGCCTTCCTAATGAACAAGCCTCATGACAGTGAACAAGCCTATCCCCACACTCTAGGTGAGGAAACGTGCATCAGAGAGGTGCAGTGACTTGGCCAGACCACACAGCAGGAACCTGGCTGAACAGGATTCAAAACCAGGAATAAGTCCCTCTCAAGTCAACTCTTGCTCATTCTAGAATGCCCCACAATGGCCTCATAAGGTCCATTATCCCATTTCACAGATGAGGAAAACCGAGGAGGGTGGGGATCAGCCCCTTCCACGAGGCCATAGAGCCAGGGAGAGGCTGGCCTTGGGCGTCCTCCTGGGCAGAGAGCGGGGGCCCCAGCGAAGCCTACACTGACACAGGAAGCAGCACCGACTCTGCTCCTCTGCAGGCCGGGGACCTGGCCGGGGCCTTCCAGTAATTAGTGGGCTCTTGTTAAGACCCAGTCGCGCCGTGCCTGGGCCAGGACTTGTTTTTGTTCCCAGGCGAGGCCCTCGCAGGAAGGCCAGGCGCACGTGCGCAGCCCCATAAATCCAGCCGGCGTCGCTCATTACAACGTTCCGCTTCACGACTCTGCCGCCCCAGCCGCTTGGGCTTCACGGCCGCCGGGCCTCCCTGCAGCCCGGCTCGGCTGCCCCGCACTGCCCGCGGCCTCAGACATGAGCTCATCCAGCGCGCGGCATGTGAGGAAGTGGCCGGGCGGCGCTCTCGGCAGCAAGGGGACAATGTGCCCATTAAGGCTGTCAGCTGTCAGCCCCCCACACACCCCCAAACACCGCGCCCCCTGGAGGGAGGACTACCCCACTCTGGGCCCCGCCCACCGTCCAGTGCATGAGGATGCACCCCGGCGTGGGGCCTGTCCACTCAGGGGCTGAGGGTGGCCGCAGGAAGTGGAAGCAGGGTTGCGGGGGGACAGGGGAGGCGGGCGTGGGAGAAGTGGGCTCAGAGACCTAGCCCCTGATCTCCATCCTGCCGCCAGTGACTGTCCACCTCCCTGTGGGATCTTGGGCAGGTCCCCTGATCCTCTGAGCCCGAATCCCCACAGCTATTGATAGGAAACCACGCCTTGCCTGGCCAGGAAAGCTCCACTCTGCAGCCTGAGATCTGAGCCTCTGTACTCCGGTATCCTCAGTCAGTGCAAAACCTGGCTCGTCCTTTATCTCTGTGGTCTGGGCAACTGCTAGGGGAGGAAGCCCCGACAAGTCCCCCTGCCTCTTCCAGGGGTGGTCTCATCTGTTAAAATGGAGTTAGCAGCCCAGTGTCAGGGACAGACGCTCCATCAAAATGAGCTACTTCTATTTCTCTGGTTCCCATAAAGGTCAGAAGCCTCGTGGCTGTCATGGCTAGAATCCAAACTCTGGCTAGGGTCAAGTGTTTGACAGTAGCCAGCTCATCTCCATGTGGCCAGCTTCAAGGGAACATGGCCACGTGGTTATCAATGCCACGGTCAATTCTAACCCAGCACTGTGTATGGCTGAGGGGCTGGAGTCACTGGCAAGCCCTTCCTCATCCTGTGTTACCACAGCACAGAGAGGAGCTGGGCAATGCCCAGTTTGGGGGGAAACCTTCTAGAACTGTGCCATCTAATATAGCTGTGCCATTAGCTACATGTGGTTATTTAAAAATTCATTAAAACACAATAAAATTAAGAATTCAGCTCCTCTTTTTCACTGGTCACCTTGTAAGTACTCAGTAGCCACTGTATCGGGCAGCTCTGTTCTAGAACATCAGTGCACAGAGCCCTTCCGAGCAACACCCCAAGCTCTTCATACCATTTAGTGTATGGAGCGACAACCATGGCTGAGGCATTTCCATCAGCAAATATTTCTATGCTGCCAATAAGGACAGGGGCGGGGACTGATAATCATGCTGGTGGAAACAGTAAAATCCACGCACTGCTGCGTGCCTCATACCTGTATGCCATTTAATCCCCACCTTCCAAATACGCTCCAGTTAGTGACATAGCTCCATTTCACTCCAGAAAAAATGGACTTAAGAGCTCAATCAAGCAAGGCAGAGGGCACAACCAGCTCCAGCTGCACAGCCAGCCTCCCCTCAGGTGCGGATTTCCGTCCGACCCTCTGTGCTTTGACTAGATTTGCACCCAGAAGAATGCCTGCTCTTTCCCCAAAGTGCCAGTTCCCTTCTGGCCTTTCACGTAGCTCTGAATGTTTCTTCCTCTCAGGAAAGCTCAGCCTTATCTGCGAAGACCCCTCCTGGCCAGGGGGCTGCCGCAGACCATCAGGCCCCCGCGTTCCTAGAGGGACCAGCTCAGTGGACCCACCCACGGCCAGGGACCATGGGGGCAGACTATGGATGAAGCCCCTAGCTGTGCCGCCAGCCCCTGCAGGGAGTGCGGCCCTCTGCAGGGTCAGGTCAGCAGGGTGCAAAGGGGCAGCAGGTGTCAGGTGGACACGCAACTGTATATACCTGTGAGCAGGAAGTGCTCCTGCCCCAAGCCCTAGCTGTGGCCCATGCCAAAGCGCAGGGGGAAGGACAGGGCAACGGTGGCTGGGCCCTTGGCATGAGCCCCAGAGCCTTCGTTCACCTGTCTATAAGTCACTGAACAATTGCCAGGCATTGGGCTCAGACATCCCACAGGCCTCAGGCAGCCCCTGAGTCGGGACCCCTCTGCCTGCTGTCATGCATCCACCGCAGCCATGCTGGCTAAACCAGGGCTTTCAGGCTTCGAGCTGAGGGGATCACACCCCCATGCTGGAGGCAGAGGGATGGACCATGCCCTCCCCAGGGCCCGAGCCTACATGTGTCTCGCTGAAGCCCTAGGACTCCAGTTTAAGAGCCTTTTTATAGACTTCTATAAAGGAGAAAGTGAACTTTTAACATGTTTGCACTCCACTAAGTCAATACGCATAAAAGGGACAACAGCTGAGCTTCCTCTGCCCAGATGCGGTCCAGCAGGGCTGGAGAGCAGTGTGGGTACCACCCAGCTGCCGCGGGCATCTGTAGCTGTTTCTCCTCACTTCTGGGCCTGCAGCGGGGCGCCCACTTAGCATGCCACTGTCCACCAGACCATGGGCGGCACTAATGAAGCCGGAAAGCCCTCCCTGGCTGGGCTAATGGGTGGCTCCTGCCCTCACTCAGCCGAGACGGCCCCCCAGACGCACGGTTTTCATGGGAAGATTTAGAGGAGGGGAAATGCGGAAGCTGTAAAGTTTTACTAGGAATTCTCAACCATCCTCCCTTGGCCCCGACACTCATGCTGCCCTTCATTTTTAAGAGAGCTTCCTTTCTGCTTTGAACTTACCCCTTAAATCTAAGCACCTCTGTGCCCGCCTCCAGGATCTGGGATCTGGACTCAAGCTCCAGTGATGCTCGCCCAGGAGGAAGAGGATGAGACAGTTCAGGCATCCCAGAGGGCCTTCTCTTGCCCAGCCTCGCCCTGGAACAATCCCCAAGGGCACCGTCTGCCTGCCATCACACCAAGGTCACAGAAGCCACAGTTTCACGCCTGTGACAGGACGTGTCTCGGGTCAGGTTTGCAGACAGGCACACAGCTCTTTCTCTATTCAGTCATCTGCATGAGCACCTACTAAGTACAAGGCCTCCTGGGCACTTGGTGAGCATGAACTCAGTGGTCAAGAACGCAGACATTTGAGTCGATTTCTGGGATCAAGTTCCAGCTTTGCCACTTATAAGCTGTAACCTTGGATAAGTCACTTAGCTTCTTTGAGTCTATAATCTGTCTCATCTAAGATAGAAACAGTGAGGTTGCTGTGACTATTATGCCCCAGGGCAAGCTTCCCACCTGGGCTTCCAGGTGGCACTAGTGGTAAAGAACCCGTCTGCCAGTGTAGGAGATATAAGAGATGTGGGTTGAATCCCTGGGTCGAGAAGATTCCCTGGGGTAGGAAATGGCAACCAGCTCCACTATTCTTGCCTAGAAGATCCCATGGACAGAGAAACCTGGCGGGCTACAGTCCATGGGGTCGCAAAGAGTCAGACACCACTGAGTGCAGGCACTCCATAAATGGTAGCTGCAAGCCTAACAGCTCCATGAGGAAGACACCAGTCTCCCCTTCTGGAGAACAAGGGGAGTGAGAAGCTCACATGGGAGAAAGAGACAGAACTGGGTTTAAATCTCAGTTCTTTCACACTCCAAAGGCCATGACTGTGAACTCTTTAGAACAGAACACTCCAGGCTGGAAAGCCAAGCAGGCCCTTTCATCAGTAAGAAACAGTGTCAAGAAACTTAGCTGGAATTTTGTAATCAGCAACTCTACAAAGGAATCATTTTCATTTGAGTTGGCGATGGTTGGTGGGGGTGTGGGTAGTGGTTTTATTATAACGCTTTCAGGGCTCAGGGAGTTGGTCTAGTGTGTGGGGACAGTTTACTACCTGCTGCAGAAAATCAAACTTTCTCTGTGGGCTCAAACTACAGAGTTAACTAACCATGACTCCAAGAGCCCAGGCCCTGCAGCCAGCAGTGGAGGCCAGGCCAACAGAAGTCCTCTGGCAGTGCCCTCAGGAAGGGGCAGGGTGGGGAGGGATTGCAGGTAGGAATCCGGCTGCCTGGCTTTCCTCTCAAAGATCTGACATCTCTCTGCCACATCCTAGTCTGGAAGCACCTGGAAAATTGACTATCTCTTTGCAAATTCTGAGAACTATCTGCTAACTACCTTTAGGGAATTCTTAGTTTCTAGGAGAATTTCTTGAAATCATTCATGAAATATTTTCTCCTTGTTTCTGAATGAAGCAAGATCTCCTCCATTGTAAAGTCATGTAAAACACAGGCCTGTGGCAATCCTCAGGCTTAGAATCAACTGGTAGTGAGGCAGAAGGCAGTGGCTGGATGCATGGGGAACCGCCTGGGTAGCAGGTGGGGAAACTGAGGCCCCAGTGCAGAGAAACCACTCAAAACCCAGTTACCAGCCTCGTGTCAGTTCTGGGGAGGTAAGTGCCGCTGTCTTGGTCCATCTGCCTTTCTGTCTTTGCCTCACTCTCCTTTATAACAGCCTTGAAATGCCCAAATCCCAAGGTTAATTGTGTGTGCTAAATTTTTCTTTAGATAAAGAGCTGATTTGTTTTTTCAAGTTTCTAAAATGTCAAGGAATATGTGGATCAATCAGGTTCTGGGAGGAGGCCCCCTAGGAGCAAAGGCTGGCCTAGTCATGGAAGATTCCTAAGGCCTTAGAAAAAAGCAAAACACCAAAGCTGATGCACCCCACTCCCACGCCCTGTCCATCACCACAGCCTGCCAGTTCCTCTAACAAAGCCATCTTGCCAATCTCATGCTGTCTTCCTTAAGCCATGGTGAAGGTGTTGTTTAGGGTTTGCTCTCTGAGTACACCAAAGCCAAAGGCGTTTATGATAAAAACTCACAGATTCCACTCCTGTGCTGGCTTTCTCTAAAGGCCAGAGAGTGGAGTGAGTTGTCCTGTCTTCCCTGAGAGCACATGGAACCCATTTCTGACTGGCACTCAGCCTTCTGGGAGCTCTGCCCTCTGGAACACTGATATAAAGCCAGAAATTGTTGACGAAGTGCAGCCAGATGGAGAGAAACTGTTGTCGCAAGCTCACAGTTATGACTGGGTAGGGAAAGGGGGCCCCATTCCCCGTCAGCGAGGCCTGAGCTGCCCTCAGGGGCCTGCTATCTTTTCTGTTTGCCCCTGTTGGATGCAGCTCTGAAGGAAATGAACACCGAGAAGATAGAAGGTGCTCACAAAGACACGCCAGCAGTGTTGGGTCGTGGCAAGAGAAGAAGTGGAAAGCAATACAGACAGCAGTGGCCAGGGCCAGTTCAGGGAGAGGCTCTGGGGCGGATCCAGAAAGGCCCCACGCTCATCGTCTTGTTCAGCCCCCTCAGGTCTTAGTGTCTGGAGTTGGTTCCCATTGCTACTGTAACAAATTATCTCGAACTTAGTGGCTTAAAACATCACATGCTATCCTACGGTTCTGGAGGTCAGAAGTCCACAATGGGTCTCATACGAAAAATCAAAGTGCCACCCGGCTGTGTTTCTTCTGGGGGCGGTGGGGAGGCTGAAAGGAGAACCTACTTCCTTGCCTTTTCCAGCATCAAGAGGCCGCCTGCAGTCTTTGGCTCATGCTTCTTCTGCCATCTGCAAAGCTGGCCGTGTAGCACTTTCCAACTCCTCTCTGCCTCTCTCTGACCTCTTGTTTCTGTCATCTCACCCCTTCTGACTCTGACACTCCTGCCTTCCTCCCTTACTAATAAGGGCCCTTATGATTACATTGGACCCAGCCACGTAACCTCATCTCCAAATCCTGAACTTAATTACATCTGCAGAGTGTCTGTGCCATGTAAAAGGTGACTAGAATTGAGCACCTTTGGGTGGGAGGGGGGCGTGGTATTCCATCTACAAGAGTCTGTCCTCATAGATCTCGGGGGCATAAGTGGCCCACACACTCCCAGGAACAGGGAAAGATGGACTTGCCATCCAGAAAGGGTTAGTGGAATCATGTGTGTCATACAAGGAAGGAAATCCAGTAGATGAAACATAGCTTTCCCTACAAAGTGCTTTCTCCCAGCATCAACCGATGAATGTGACTCTGAGGGCCCAGGGGCACAAGGCCCCTCCCCGGGCCAGGGCTGGCTCCAGGGTCAGGCATGTCCTTAGCCCCACTGGGAAATAGAACCCAGGCCCTCCATTACTTAACCCAAACCTTCCCCCGTCAGGCTGCTGCGCCCCCACTCAGATCTTTCATGGTGCCACCTAACAAAGCTCCAAGCGTGGACTCCAGCCACTTGGTTTTGGACCAGCTTTTGACCCTGTGAAGCCCATGCCAGGGGGTGATGTAGGGGATGCAGAGCCACAGAGGGCTGGAGGAGCAGGCTCTGAGCAGCCACACTGCAGTTCCCATGGGATACACACAGCAAGCAGGCTGAGAATGGGCTCTGGAGTCCAGGAGCCCAGGATCAATGCCCACCTCTGCAGCTGGCTGAGCCTGCAGGTCCTGACCCGACCCCAGTTCCAGGAACAGTGCAGCCTAACGGGTAAGTATCTACCCTCCTCCAAACGTCAGGCATGGTGGCTTTCTCTTAATTCTCTCTGAGGTTCTGGTATGCCTGCTCTTTTTCCAGATTCTCATCCCTGGGAGCCCAGGCTCCTCTGCAGCTTTCTTCCAGGCAAGGCCCTTGTCTCCTGACCTCCTGGAGGCAGGCAGGGTAGACCAGCTGCTTCTGAGTGAGGAGCAGGAGAAGGCTGGCTCACCTGCCAGGCTCGCTGGAGAAGCCACCAGGAGGGCTCTCCTCCTTCAACCACCTGCTCATCCCACTTGGCCTTTCAGATGCCCTCCTCCCAGAGTGAGGGGCATCACTGCACCAGTACTGGTGGCTGGCGACTCACTTTCTACACTGGTGCTCTGAATTATTGGGCTTTATGGTCTGAGCTTTCATCTTGATGCTCAGACCAGAGCCAACGGAAGTCAGCACCATGGACTCCAGGATTCCTTAACACTGACCACGATGACACCAACAACAGGGGGCATGCATCAGGCCTTGTGCAAAAGGCAGCAGCAACAACACAGAGGAGGGCACTGCTATTACTCTCACTCACAAGGTGGGGGGACAGTGAGCCTTTGAGAAGTCAAGCAACTCGCCCAAGGTCACACAGGCAGGCGATGGACCACAACCTGAACCCAGGGTCCATTTTCTCTTCTTTTTGAAAAATTGGGGTATAGTTGCTTTATAATGTTGTACAACAAAGTGAATTAGCTATATGCATACATACATCCATTCTGTTGTTTTCCTCTATTTCTCTGCATTGATCGCTGAGGAAGGCTTTCTTATCTCTCCTTGCTATTCTTTGGAACTCTGCATTCATATGCTTATATCTTTCCTTTCCTCTTTTGCTTTTTGCTTCTTTTCTTTTCTATTTGTAAGGCCTCCTCAGACAGCCATTTTGCTTTTTTGCATTTCTTTTCCATGAGGATGGTCTCGATCCCTGTCTCCTGTACAATGTCATGAACCTCTGTCCATAGTTCATCAGGCACTCTATCTTTCAGATCTAGTCCCTTAAATCTATTTCTTACTTCCACTGTATAATCATAAGGGATTTGATTGAGGTCATACTTGAATGGTCTAGTGGTTTTCCCTACTTTCTTCCATTTAAGTCTGAATTTGGCAATAAGGAGTTCGTGATCTGAGCCACAGTCAGCTCCTGGTCTTGTTTTTGTTGACTATAGAGCTTCTCCATCTTTGGCTGCAAAGAATATAATCAATCTGATTTCAGTGTTGACCATCTGGTGATGTCCATGTGTAGAGTCTTCTCTTGTGTTGTTGGAAGAGGGTGTTTGCTATGACCAGTGCGTTGTCTTGACAAAACTCTATTAGCCTTTGCCCTGCTTCAATCTGTACTCCAAGGCCAAATTTGCCTGTTACTCCAGGTGTTTCTTGACTTCCTACTTTTGCATTCCAGTCCCCTATAATGAAAAGGGCATCTTTTTTGGGTATTAGTGCTAAAAGGTCTTGTAGGTCTTCATAGAACCATTCAACTTCAACTTCTTTAGTGTTACTGGTTGGGGCATAGGCTTGGATTACTGTGATATTGAATGGTTTGTCTTGGAAACGAACAGAGATCATCCTTTCATTTTTGAGACTGCATCCAAGTACTGCATTTTGGACTCTTTTGTTGACCATAATGGCTACTCCATTTCTTCTAAGGGATTCCTGCCCACAGTGTTAGATATAATGGTCATCTGAGTTAAATTCACCCATTCCAGTCCATTTTAGTTCGCTGATTGCTAAAATGTTGAAGTTTACTCTTGCCATCTCCTGTTTGACCACTTCCAACTTGCTTTGATTCATGGACCTAACATTCCAGGTTCCTATGCAATATTGCTCTTTAAAGCATTGGACCTTGCTTCTATCACCAGTCACATCCACAAGTGGGTATTGTTTTTGCTTTGGCTCCATCCCTTCATTCTTTCCGGAGTTATTTTTCCACTGATCTTCAAGAAAATTAGAGATACCAAGGGAACATTTCATGCAAAGATGGGCTTGATAAAGGACAGAAATGGTATGGACCTAACAGAAGCAGAAAATATTAAAAAGAGGTGGCAAGAATACACAGAAGAACTGTACAAAAAAGATCTTCACGACGTAGATAATCATGATGGTGTGATCACTCACCTAGAGCCAGACATCCTGGAATGTGAAGTCAAGTGGGCCTTAGAAAGCATCACTA
>SJYQ01096209.1:228811-253359 GCA_006410935.1 Redunca redunca
AAAGTTATGACCAACCTAGACAGCATATTCAAAAGCATTGACATTACTTTGCCAACAAATGTCCATCTAGTCAAGGCTATGGTTTTTCCAGTGGTCATGTATGGATGTGAGAGTTGGACTGTGAAGAAAGCTGAGCGCCAAAGAAGTGATGCTTTTGAACTGTGGTGTTGGAGAAGACTCTTGAGAGTCCCTTGGACTGCGAGGAGATCCAACCAGTCCATTCTGAAGGAGATCAACCCTGGGATTTCTTTGGAAGGAATGATGCTAAAGCTGAAACTCCAGTACTTTGGCCACCTCATGGGAAGAGTTGATTCACTGGAAAAGACTCTGATGCTGGGAGGGATTGAGGGCAGGAGGAGAAGGGGGACAACAGAGGATGAGATAGCTGGATGGACATGAGTTTGAGTAAACTCTGGGAGTTGGTGATGGGCAGGGGGGCCTGGTGTGCTGCAGTTAATGGGGTCGCAAAGAGTCGGACACGACTGAGTGACTGAACTGAACTGATAGATACATCCCTCCCTCATGGCCTAGATAATCATGATGGTGTGATCACTCACCTAGAGCCAGACATCCTGGAATGTGAAGTCAAGTGGGCCTTAGAAAGCATCACTATGAACAAAGCTAGTGGAGGTGATGGAATTCCAGTTGAGCTCTTTCAAAACCTGAAAGATGATGCTGTGAAAGTGCTGCACTCAATATGCCAGCACATTTGGAAAACTCAGCAGTGGCCACAGGACTGGAAAAGGTCAGTTTTCATTCCAATCCCAAAGAAAGGCAAGGCCAAAGAATGCTCAAACTACCCCACCACCCCCATCCCACCCCTCTAGGTCACCACAGAGCACGAAGCTGAGCTCCCTGTGCTGCACAGCAGCTTCCCACTATCCGTCTCTTTTACTCATGGCAGCGCACATCCGTCATTCCCAGTCTCCTAATCTATCCCCCCACCCTCCCATATCCACATGTTCATTCTCTCCATCTGCATCTCTATTTCTACCCTGCAAAGAGGCTCATCTGTATCCCGGATCCACTTTCTGAACCTCTGCTCCCTGCCCTGGCATTTGCCCTCCCATCACAGAACTCTGCCCAGAGGCCCAGCATCCAGGCTGCTGTGCCCAGAAAGCTTTTGTGGACCTACAGTCAGCTCAGGGCACTACTGTGCAGCAGCTGAGCCTGCCCCTGAGTCCCCAGGCCACCCCCTCCTTAGACAGAGCACCCTGCCCCTGCTGGCCTGGGAAAGCCAAGGTGAGCACGACACAGGTCTCAGTATCCCCTGAGGACAGCTTCCTTCTGCTCTGCCTCCAACATCTGCTGAAGCCTTCCCTCTCAGGGAGGGGGATACCCTGCTGCAAAGGAGGCTGGGGTAGTGCCTCGGAGGAGACAGGAAATGTGGCTTGCTCAGTGGCAAAGGTGTACGCAGACACTGCTGGGCTGGGGTAGAAAGTCTGAGCCAGACTTGTGTGTTAAAGCTTGCTGTCATCCTTGGGAAAGAATCTAGATTTCAAAAATAATAAAACACCTGAGGATCCTGGGCCCCGAGTCCTGGCTGGCGAATGTTTCGGGAGCAGTCAGGGCTTCTGCAGAGTGAGCACCACACGGCCAAGCCCCATCCACACCCCCCTGCCCCACCCCTGCCTCTCAACCTGAAGAGTCCACGCTGGAGTCACCAGTGACTCCACACGCTGACTTTAAAGAAGACAGGGTTTGGGCCACCCTGCCAGGCCCCACCGCACCACAGCCCTCTGCCCCTAGAGAATACAGCATCTCTCTACCTCATTTAAAAAGCATACTTCTGAGTTTCTACAACCATCACGAAAAGGGACGAGGGGAATGTCCCCTCCAGGCCCCCCTCATGGGTGCCCACTGTCAGCTTGCACACACACACTCAGACCCAGCTGCACAGGGCGGTACGTGACGGGTCAGGCTGCTTCTCCTATGGCCCGTCCCAGATGGCCAGGCCCACCTGCGCCTTGGTTTCTAAAGAAGTTAAAATGGGGTAGGCCTGGCTTCTCAACCTGGCCGCCCACTACATGTGTGACCTTGGGTACATCCCTTGCCATTTCTGAGCCTTTCAAAAGGTTGTTGTGAGGATTAAATAAAGCTTAAATAATAAGCCTTTCAAAAGGTTGTTGTGAGCATTAAACAGGATTTAAATCCATATTTAAATAGGATTAGATATGAGAGGCACTAACATGGCACTTTTGCACACAGGAGGCACTCAATAAATTCAGTCAGTACTCCTCTTCCACCTCTCTGTGCCCATCCACCCTGTCCTCTGACGAGAATGCAGGGCACTTGGGCCTTTTCTTTCCTCTGGATGGTCCTTGGGCTGCGTCCAGGACTGTGCCCCACAAGCGTCTAGAGAAACAGGGCCTGCTGTGCACCCAGGAAGCAGTAAATATCCCACAGTGGGGAGACCTTCTACCCTTGTGCCCGACCACCCTCCCACTATAAACATCCAGAAATGCTGGATTGGACACAATAAAGATAAATTTAAATGCAAAGGCGAAGCAGAGGAAGCCAAGAAGGCAGGGAGAGAGGCAAGGAACAGATGTGGGGAATGCTAACAGCTGTGGCAAGAGTGCTGTACAGAGGCCAAGGCCATGTGAGCACTAAAGCTGTGGGCTGTCCCTGGGGCTTCTGCCAAACCCAGAAGCAGACACAAGGGAGAGGTCTGAACTGAGACCTCTGCCCGGACCCAGGACTCTGCAAGAGATCTACTTCCTCCAATTCGGTCCCTGGGACAAGAGAACTGGGAAACGTGGCCGTCTCCAGGCTTGGCTCTGAACATGAATTTACAACACCTTCTCAGTCTGGGAAACTTTTGGAAGGTATGCTGATTTAAAGTGACTTCAGGGATTTCCATGACAGTCCAGTGGTTAAGACTTCACCTTCCGATGGAGCGGGTGTGGGTTCGAGCCCTGTGTTTGGGGAGCTAAGATCCCACATGCCTTGGACTGAGTCGAAAAACCAAAAAGAGAACAGAAGCAATATTGTCACAAATTCAATAAAGACTTTTAAAAAATGGTCCACATTAAAATAAAAGAAAAGAAAAACAAAAGAAAAGTGACTTCAGAGAGTGGTATCCTCAGGCAGCAAGAGGAAGCACCCACAAAGTTCTCTAGGGGATGCACGCTCAGCCCAGGCCTCCCAGGAATCTTGCAGATTACAATCAGTCAGCTATGAACTCGCCATGAAAAATTACCAAAGACCCAAAGAAGGCACCAGGAGTGAGAGTCAGCAAGAACAATGGCAGCAAAATTGGGCCCCAGGGACCACATACTAAATTTGCAGACGTGAAATAGAAATTAAGACCAGTGAGCTTAAACATAATGGAAAAAGAACATTTCAAAACTGGCCAGGCAAAGAATCAACTTAGAATTTCCAGAAATGAAACATAAAATTAAACGTCCAATGACCAGTTAAAACACAGATGATGTGAGAATTAACTCACTGAAAAAGATCAAAACAAATAACTTAAGAGACTGGCACAAAGATAGAATGGGCTGGTGGGCAGTGGGGGAGGTTCGGGGGGAATGAAAGAACCACTGTGTAGAAACAAGCTAGTGCTCATGCTCTGTGATACACCGTGAGATGAGCATACCCTCCATGGCGGGCGGCACTTCAGCCTGGAGCCTAGAACATTCAAAGAGTGGCATGGACCCAGACCTGACCCACAGCCTGGAGCAGAACAAAAGCCCTGCACATCCCGGAGTTAAAAGGAAGTATTTTTTTGCTGTTAGCCCTGAAGTTATCAGAAAGTATTGCTGCTGCTAGAACTAATACAGAACTTGGTCCCTAGGGGAGAGCTGCTATGACAGCCTACAATATGGGGCACTGGCTTTGGGACCGGCAGCAGGTGGTAAGGAAAACGAAGCAGGGCTGGAGAAACGGCACTTGAGCTATGTGGTGGGAAAACTGCTGCCCTGGAGACCCGGAGAGCCAGAGATTCACCTCGTGTGTTTATGGCTTCCAGTGAGGAAGTGTCATAAAAGATGATTCTGTGAGTGAGTTGGATGTTACTCACTGCATTTCACAGGGTGACACAGGAGAGAAATGAGCGCAGGGAAGAAGTGACCATGGGACCAGTTTGCAAGCAGAATGGAGAGGGTCCTGAAATCCCTGGACTTGCAAAGTTCCAACATGGAACTGCTTTCTCACCAAGTTGAGGGTATGGCCATAAAGATGCAGTCTTAGGTCAAAGACCAAATCAAGGGCACAGGCTTTAAGACACTGTCTCAGAGCACAGATTGAATCACAGATGTGACCATCACATAGCATTTGCTAAAATCTGAGGGGATTAAGATCATACCGGGTAGATAAAGAACAGAATCAGGCCTTCCTCTTGTGGAAGCCTGATTAACTCAGCATACCTATAATTAAAGTGAGAGAGAAAAAGAGAGAGGCAGAGGGAAAGGGAAGGAGACAGGGAGGGGCAGTCCTCCAAAGGCTTGTGGCGTATGGAGTTGGAACTCGAAAACATTTTTAGAGGTAGGTAATAAAAATACAATAAAATCAAACACATTTTAAAACATGATTCTGAGAGTGTTACATTACCATTAAAAAAGCACCTGGGACTTCCCTGGTGGTCCAGTGGTTAAGAAGCCTCCTGCCAATGCAGTGGACATGGGTTCGATCCCTGGTCTGGGAAGATTCCACATGCCATGGAGCAACTAAGCCCGAGTCCCACAGCTTCTAGGCCTGCGCTCTAGTGCCCATGTGCTGCGCTACTGGAGCCTGTGAGCCCTAGAGCCCCTGCTCTGCACCAAGAGAAACCACTGCAATGGGAGGCTTCCACACCACAGCTGGAGCAGCCCCTGCTCACCACAGTGAAGACCCAGCGCAGCCAAACATAGACAGACTTTTCAAAAGCCTTTGCCTCATGTAAGAAACGAATCGCCAGTCGATGTCCGATGCAGGATGCAGGATGCAAGGGGAGGACCCAGAGAGATGGTATGGGGTGGGAGGTGGGAGGGGATCCATGTTTGGGAACGCATGTGCACTCGTGGTGAATTCATGTCAATGTTTGGCAAAACCAATACAGTAATGTAAAGTAAACTAAAGTTAAAATAAAAATTTAAAAATAAAAAATAAATAAATAAATCCAAAAAAAAAAAAAAAAGCCTTTGCCTCCACCTACCCCCACATTCTGGACAGTGAAAAAGTTGGCTTAAAGCTCAACATTCAGAAAACGAAGATCATGGCATCTGGTCTCATCACTTCATGGGAAATAGATGGGGTAACAGTGGAAACAGTGGCAGACTTTATTTTGGGGGGCTCCAAAATCACTGCACATGGTGACTGCAGCCATGGAAGTAAAAGATGCTTACTCCTTGGAAGAAAAGTTATGACCAACCTAGATAGCATATTCAAAAGCAGAGACATTACTTTGCCGACTAAGGTCCGTCTAGTCAAGGCTATGTTTTTTCCTGTGGTCATATATGGATGTGAGAGTTGGACTGTGAAGAAGGCTGAGCGCCGAAGAATTGATGCGTTTGATCTGTGGTGTTGGAGAAGACTCTTGAGAGTCCCTTGGACTGCAAGGAGATCCAACCAGTCCATTCTGAAGGAGATCAATCCTGGGATTTCTTTGGAAGGAATGATGCTGAAGCTGAAACTCCAGTACTTTGGACACCTCTTGTGAAGAGTTGACTCACTGGAAAAGACTCTGATGCTGGGAGGGATTGGACGCAGGAGGAGAAGGGGACGACCCAGGATGAGATGGCTGAATGGCATCACTGACTCGATGGACGTGAGTCTGAGTGAACTCTGGGAGTTGGTGATGGACAGGGAGGCCTGGCGTGCTGTGATTCATGGGGTCGCAAAGAGTCAGACGTGACTGAGCTATTGAACTGAACTGACTCCCCACCTGCCACAGAAAGTTTCTCGGCCATGGAAAGGAGGCATACATTCTAACACTCTTGTTGGAGGGATGCAAGGAGGGTAATGAAGAGGGAGAAAATCTCAGGAGGTGAAACCAGGAGCCACGGAGAACAATGGATGTGGGTACTGCTCCAAGAATCAAGGCATCCAGGAATATTCAAGAAAGAATCAAGAACTGTTGCCTACCCTCCCAAGAAGAGGATCTCTGTATTTCCCAGAAAGAGGAATCTACCATGGGCCACTGCTTTGCGCCTCCCATTCTTCCCCTAGTCAACAGGAATAATAATTGTGGCCACTTTGTTCCCATTTTTCAATTACACATTGTGTAGTTTTTCCTTTTGCAGGGGAAGGGGCTGGAGTAGAGAGCAAATACTAGTCTCTTTAGTTCACAAGACTCTGGACCAAGAGACCTGATGGAGATTACAAGACTCTGAGCTGGATTCTATCATTGGGTAAAACTTCAGACGGTCTTGGGGAGAAAGGAAGTGTGTTCTGCTTGAGGCTTAAAGCAGGTATTTGTGACTAGTGGACAGACTGTGGCACAGTGCACTGTTGCTCAGCAAAAACTCATCTTTCCTCAGCCCCTTCCCTGAGTTAACGAGACTTGCCACCCACTGTTCTGGGCGTAGCCACGTGACTTTCTTTGGCCAGTGGACTGTGAGTGCACATGAAGTACACTGAGTTTAAACATGCTTCTGTGGTTTGCCTTGGCTTCTCACACGTCCCTGGTAACTGCCGTCCCTTCTGCCTGGATCCTGGGATGACAACATGTGGATCAGATCCAAATATAACCCTCCATGTGGAGTGAAGCCACCAGAGCCCAACCTACAAATCTGTGAGCAAAAAGTAAATGGTTCTGTCCTAAGTACTTCCTTGCAAAATTTAATGGAAGATGATTGAGAAAGTTTACTTATTGTATACCTCATCAGATCCTTTTTTTAGGATTGGAAAAAGATATTAACCCTCAGATTTAGGAAGCCAAATGAATCCCAAGTAGAACAGAAAAAAAGAAACTCACACTCAGACCTACCACAGTGATAATGTATAAACTCAAAGAAAAAAAAATTCTTAAAAGTTGCCAGCAAGGACGCCATTGATCCCCTGCCTTGCATGAACTCCATGCCTAGGGGTCTACATATGGGGACAGACACTTACACCCTTCCCTGAGGAGAGTTTCCAGGCAGGTGGCTTTGCAGGTATCATGTTATCTGGAAGGAACCTTAAAGGGTCTCTAATCTGGCCCCTTCAATGACAGATGGGGACACGGGGCTCCAAAGGAAAGAGAGGAAGTCTCTAGATTGTCTCCTTCTCTTGGTGGATGTAGTCCAGAGCGTCACTTCCCAGCTTGTGTTTCCTATCAGAGAAGGCTGAATGTGCCCAGCCCAGTACAGAGGGGTACACAAAGAACAGGAACTCCCAAATCCATATGACAGGGCCTAGAAGAAAAAAGGGCTTTCCCTGACAGCTCAGTTGGTAAAGAATCTGCCTGCAATGCTGGAGACCCCAGTTCGATTCCTGGGTTAGGAAGATCTGCTGCAGTGGGAAAGGCTACCCACTCCAGTATTCTTGGGCATCCCTGGTGTCTCAGCTGGTAAAGAATCCGCCTGCAATGCAGGAGACCTGGGTTTGATCCCTACGTTGGGAAAATCTCCTGGAGAAGGGAAAGGCTACCCACCCTAGTATTCTTGCCTAGAGAATTCCATAGACTCTAGTCTGTGGGGTCACAAAGAGTTGGACACGACTGAGCAACTTTCACTTTCAGAAGAAGAAAGGAGGGCCACTGAGGGCTCTGACGCATGGGCCCCAGACCCAGACCCTCTTTGGCCCATGATGGCTGCTCCTTGGAAGAAACTGCCTTCCACGTGGTATCAGCTGGCTTCTGGGGCCTCTCCTGGCATGATATACCCTCGATACCACTCTCAAGAGAGCACTCGGCCCACATTAAAACCAAGCTCAGCCAAGCAGAGGCATGTCGTACCCTATCAGAAAAGTCCCTGACCATCCCACCCATCCTTTTGGAATTACCCTCCTAGAGTGGACACGGCATGACTTCCCTTATTTCTCAGCTGGCCAAGGTTATTCCGAGGAGAGCAGCCAACATAAACACACATAAAAATGAGTACAGAAACCAAATTTCCAGCTTCAGGATGATGGATGTCTATTTGTGGGTGGTAGACCAAACATCTTGGGACAGGTTCCCATAGCCCAGGGCTATCTGTCCTGCCCACATTCCCAGTCCCAGAGGGGTCACTGGCAATGAGGGCTCTGGCCCCATGACAGCTGTCTTGAGGATATACCTCCGCAAATATCTTCCTCCCAGGTCCTGACTGTTAAAGATAGACACAGCTGCAGGGCTCATGATGACCCAGCCTTCATGGAAGTGAAGAGGCTTGTGGAATGTGTGGACTGGCAAGTGAAGAAACAGCATTTGTCTCTGAGCAAAAGGGTCTGAGTCTGGATAGGTGACTGGGGCAATTATTTGGCTCATTAACAGCCAAGAGTTTGCTCATTTTCACAAAAAGGATCATCTGACTGGTGTTCCCCTGGAGCCATCTCCCAAGTGTCTGTCTATAGACGACCCCCTCTGCAGGTGGCCTTGGCCAATTTATTGACACTGAGCAACCCACAGGCTCCAGTGTTGACCAGAGAATGTGTATTCTCATGTTGACCTGTCAAGCGACTCTGCTTTAGGAAAAGAAACTGAATGTCCCCCCAAACCAAAGGCGGTCATTAGTTATATCCAATGCTCAGGCAATCTTACCTCTTCAAAGTATCGTAGGAGCCAGGAAACAGGCCACAAGGTCTCTGAGCAGCCAAAATATTGTCCCAGCTTCCATGTACAAAAGCCCATGCCCTCTCCTCAGGCACAAGTCCCTCGGAGCCAGTGCTGCTGCCGCTAACAAGCTTGTTCCTATGGTGTCCTAAGCCACAACAGATTGGAAATTATAGGTGGGAGCTGCCAATAAGATCAAGCAGGACCACCTGCAGGTGGAATACAGGCCACAGCAAAAAAAAAAAAGACAGCTACTAACTGACAGCAGACACCCAGGAAAAGAATGCAGAGCCATGAAACAGATAAACTTTAAAAAAGTAGCCTGTGACCATTCGAGGCAGGAACGGATGGTGCTATATATCCGATTAGCACAGAACAAGGCCTGGCTCATCATTGCATGCAAATACATTTTTTAATGTTTTGGGGTTTTTTTTTTTTTTAGTCTTTATTGGATTTGTTACAATATTATTTCTGTTTTATATTTTGTTTTTTTGGCCACAAACCATGTGGGATCTTAGCTCCCAACCAGGGACTGAACTGGCACCCCCTGCATTGGAAGGCGAAGTCTTAACCACCGGACTGCTAAGGAAGTCCCTGAATGTTTTAATAGGAAACTACTTTAATGAAGGAGTTTTACTTGAATTCATTACCACTATAATGAATGCCAAGTGGAGATTTTTTTCTAACCCCATCACTCCTTCTACATTGGTCAGCTGGCATTCTACCATGATAAAGAGCTTTCTTTTCTGCATTAATTTAAACCAGGGTGGACTCATGGAATGCTATTTATTAGGTTTTAACCCATTACTATTATAATATGATGCTCAAATGTCCCAGCTTGTACCAGTGGGAGTACTTTCAAGTTGACTTCCGTGTTGACGTCCGCATCATTCTTTGATCACCTCCATACTTTCTGGTAGGAGGTATTTCCAACTTGTGTTCTTTTCCTGCCCCACCCCTGGAATCAGCCATTTCTCCAAGTAGTCCTGGTCTTCTTTAGTGAAAACTTGCCTTAGAAACCATTACCTTAGCAACCAGGTATGCTATTTGCTATGTAGGTGTTTCTATGCCCTGCTAGTAGAAAGAGCTCAGTAATACTTACATATGTGAATACATATATATATACATCATATTTACATATATGCTCATTTCTAAACTTATCTATGTTTAAAACCAAGTGTTTATACCTACACCTCCAATTCTAGGCTGACAACACTGGGTTCAATCTCACTTTCCCCTTGCCTTATCTGTAACTCCTTCCTCTAATAGTGACAAAACCAGCCTCAATTATCCTAATATATTTACTTATCTGGTCAGTCATCCTGTGCATAATCAAATTCTCAGGTCTACTAGGCTGCTACCAGACTCAGCCACCTTCCTCAGCTGGCCTTGAACCTCTACCAGGCCACAACCCTGTTGGACCTGCATAAACACTTCTCTGAGCAGTTTTAGTGAATTATAAATTATCATAAAATTAGCCCACCTTATATCATTCAAAGATTTGTACAGGGAGTTCAAAGAATTGTGTAACCATCACCTAACCATCATCTAAATTCAGTTTCTGAGCATTTCCATCACTCTGGTGAGCTCCCCAGTGTTCATCTGCAGCCAGGCCCCATTCCCCGTCCCCAGATCAACCACAGATCTGCTTCCTGTCTGTAGATTTACCTCTTCTGGAAATGTCATATAAAGGGAATTATATATCTTTTGCATCTCATTTCACTTAGCACAATGTTTTTACATAATGAGGTAACAGACATCCATAGCTCCTTTTTACTACCATATCATATTCCATTTTAAGAATGTGTCATACTTTGTTTATCTGTTGTTAACCAGTAGACAGACATCTAGATTGTTACCAGTCTGGGGCCATTATGTATAATGTTATGAACATTCATGCACAAGTCTTTGGTGGATACATATTTTCATTATCTTAGGTTGTATGGTAGGCAGAATAATGGCTCCCAAAGAAGTCTAATTTACTAATCAGCCAACTTTAATAAAGCAAGATTATCCTAGATTATTTTATATTCTGTCCTAAACCCCCATGCTCATGTTCAGTCACACAGTCATCTTTTTGTGACCACATGGACTGTAGCCTTCCAGGCTCCTCTGTCCATGGGATTCTCCAGGCAAGAACACTGGAGAAGGTTACCATACCCTCCTCCAGGGCATCTTCCTGACCCAGGGATCAAACCCGTCTCCTGTGTCTCCTGCACTGGCAGGCGGACTCTTACCACTGAGCCACCCGGGAAGCCCGCATGTCCTAATCCCTAGAGCCTGTGAACATATGTTACATGGCAAGGGGGAATTTAGGTTGGATATGGAATTATGGTTGCTAATAAGCTGGTCTTGAGGAAGCAAGATTATCCTGGATTATTTGGGTAGGTCCTGTTTACTCATAAGGGTCTTTAAAAGTAGGAGAGGCAGAAGAGGTCAGAGTGATGTGAGAAGGACTCAACCCACTGTTACTGATGGGCTTGAAGGTGGAAGAAGGCGGCCATGTACCAAGGAACTGTGGGCAGCGTCCAGAAGCCGGACAGTTTCTCCTCCAGGGCTTCCTAAGGAATGCAGCCCTGTGGACCCCTTGACTGTATCCCAGTCAGGCCCTGGCGGACCTCTAACCTCCTAAACGGCAAGATAATACATTTGTGTGATTTTTGCTCACTAAGCTTGCGGTAATTTGTTACAGCAATGACAGGAAACCAATACAGGCAGAGACCTAATTGGGTTGCACAGTATGTTTATATTTAACTTTTTAAGAAACTGCCTCCCTGTTTTTCAAAGCTGCTGTAACATTTTACCTTCTTACCGGAAACATGTAATCTTGGTCAGTTTCTAGATCCCCTGAAATGGTTGTTTTTGACAATTTGGCCCCGTGTTATTTGGGGAAAGGATTTGCCAAGTCTCTCATTCCCACCATACCAATGCCTGATGGCTTTTTGACTGAGGTATTGATGAAGGAAGGAAGGAAGAAAAGAGAGAGGAAGGGAAGAGAGGCAAAGTATTTTTAAATGACTTATTGGCAATACTACAGGGCAGTAGATTTCAGGGTCTCAAACGCCTGTCCCTCTTCTTATTTGCAGTGTGATGTGAGTTATCTCACTCCTATGAGTTCAGTTTTCTCAGTATAAAACAGAATAAATAATGTGCTCTGTCTTCATGCTTGTGACAAGAATTAAGTAAGATAATACATGGGAAATGCATATTCATTAATTGGCCTCCAGCAGCTACCATTGCTGATAATGTTTATAATTATCAGCAGGTCAACAACAAAAGGTTAAATTTTGTCTTCTCTGCTCTATTTAGGAAGATAGAAGGATGTGCAAATTAAATGTAAAACCCACAATGTGTAGACTCCTCAAAATGCAAACATTTGTTGTGGAAACAACAATATACCACTTGGTATATTTCCAAGTCACCCATGGAGCTCAGAAACCTATTTAACTACAGAATTTTACAAACCAACTGTTGCCAGTGACTATCCATACGTCACCATGTTCTTCCATTAATAACAACTCAAGATGTTTGCATAAGATTCTGACATCTTTTCAGTACATATTTCCACTTGGTCTTCAAAATGGCCCAGTGGGTAGACAGAACAAGAATGATCGCATGTGACAGCTTATGGAAATTGAGGCCCAGAGCTGTCAAGTGGTCCATTCAAAGTCTTGCAGAAAGGCAGTGGCAGAGCTGCTACCATTTCCTGCTCCGCACGCGCCCCACTTCCCTTCCACCAACGTGGTTTGCTCAGGGACTGTGGAAAAGAGTTGGGTTCATCAGATCCAAAGAGGCTGTTAACACAGTCGATGGCCGTGAACACATGCTGACTTCATTATAACTCCGCTCGTCTTTCTGGGAACAGCATGCATGGCTTGGTGGAGATTCAGACTCCATTACAGGGTTCAACTGAGCCCACTGGCCTTTTTTAATACATCTGTGTACATGGAAACGAGTCGAGGCGCCCAAGGCCGGACAAGTCGAACACCTGCCACAGCACACAGAGGGGGCACTGCTGCTGGGTCCACAGCCCTGCTGGCAGCTCCCCCCACTCGTCCTCCCAAAGGCAGACCCTTCTGAAGGCCTCTCTCCCCACTCGCCTTTCCTGCCCACCGTCTCCGACATACCTTCACAACGGCCGCATGATGTCAGTACTATCATTCTCCCCATTTACTAGATGAGAAAGCAGAGGTTCACAGAGAGTTAACTGACTTGCCTAAGTCACACAGCTGGCAGAGGGTGGATCCAGGCCTCAAACTCAGGTCATTGAGACTCAAAGCTCCCTAAGGTCCCCATGCCTTCCTCACGCCTCTCCTGAGGGTCCTGGCTACAGAGACCTCCTCTGCCCACCTCACTATTCTCCCTTGTTCATTCTACACTCTGATCTGAAGAACAGAGCAGACAGACTGGATAACTGTCCAACACTGAGTAAGGGGTGTGCAACTCAGCCAACCAGGGTCATCACTGTGCAGCCTCTGCCCTCCAAGCTTCGTGTACGAGGTCAATTTTGGATCAGAGGCTTTAAATCAAATAACCCTAAGAGGGAGCTTCCATGTGTCCAGAGAGCAATGCCTGAAAGTCTCACTGAACTTGTAAGTTTTCCTGTTGTTATTTCCATTCTGTTTTGATTTTTAGTTTTGCTACTCTGAGAAAACCCAATTCATTAAATGAGTGATACTTTGTACTTTTAAGCCTAATCTAGCTCCTATAGCTGAAGAGAACCAGGAAGTAATGGACAGCCTGTTTCAAACCCCAGGTAGATGAGCCAGGAAACAAAGAACTGTTTATCCGTCTCCTCCTTTCCTCCCACCCCCCATGCCCTGTGCACATGTATGTGACCAAAGTTGACATCCAGCCCCAAAGGACATTTCCTCAAAGCCCCTCTCCAGGCTCTGTTCCCCAGGCTCAAGAAGGGCAGACACATCCCATTTGGACACAGTGTCATTGGAGAGGGTCACACCAACAATGTCCCCAGAATGCCAGTGAAAGCAGGACATGGCTCCCCCTCATCTTCCAGAAAAACTGAGGAGCAGGCTGGACCTGCACCTCCCTGTCCCTTTTGGCCTCAGGCTGCTCCGCATACTTCCCAGAGTTGGGGGAGTGAGGGAGACGGAAAACGGGAGCAACTGAGATTCAGCAATTCTATGTTAGAGGGTAGGTCATTCACACTCACTCATTCATCCTTCCACTTATTTATGGTCAACTCTGTGGCAGTCAGCATGCTAGGAACCCGTGACCATCATGAGCACAGCACTTCACAATTTCCAAAACCATTTCACACATGTTCTCTTGGTGACTCACACGATGACTCTGTTTGGCAGGGTAGGTATCATGACTATTCTACAGATGGGCACACTGATGTCCAAAAGCAACTGCCCAAGTCTCAGAGCAAGGAAGTAGGAAAAAATACCAGGCTAGGAACCAGAAGCGAGCAGGTGGGTAGACTTCCCTGCCCACCTCTTCAGTGTGGGGACAGCCCGTTGTCATCAGCAGCCACCTCATGAGCCCCTGCAGGACTGAATGGGGACAAAGTGTGAGCTGTGCTTTCATTGAGCGTGAGGGCTCCATGGACACCAGGCACTCACACTATGTTAGGGCCCCGCCTGGACACACGAAAGGGGCTCAGGACCCTCTCTCAGACAGACCAGGGCCGCCTGCTAGTGAGGTGATGCCTTCCCTGCCCTGACCCCCCAGGAGGAAAGCAGGGACTGTGGGGGAAGGCTCTTGGGGTAGGGCTCTGGGCCCGCCTCGTGGCCGGGCACTCCCGGTCCTCGCCTTTGTCTGCACCTCTGTAACTGAGAGGCCTGTCTAGACTGAGCGGCTACTAGAAGTAATCCCAGGAAAATCTCCCTGAAACCTGATCCCTGCCCTTATCGAGGGCCAGGCAGATTAGCCTGATTGACTGAACAATGGACTCTGGGGCCTTAACACGATCTCCATGTGTCTCCCGTGCAGAGAGGGCTCTGGGCAGGCGCAGAACCCGTCTTGTGGAGGAACCTGTCCTGCGGGGTCAGCAGCCAGTCGGCCTCCTCCTGGCCTGCCGAGGAAGGGGATTGGGGGGACCTGACTCCACCAGAGCCGTAACAGCGGCCGTCAACTGCTTCCAGCACTTTGGGGCTGCTTTCCACAGCCCAGGGTCCCTACAGGGCCTCACCTGCCCCAGTGATGAGAGCCTGTCACTATCGCCACCATCAACAACATCACCACCACCATCACCCCCCTGCTGCACAGACGAGGGGCAGGGAGCCGAAGTACCTTGCTCAGGCTCAGACTGCAGAAGGTAATGGGAGTTAGCTCCAGGCCATTTGACACAGAGGGCTGAGTTCTTGTGCACACTCTAGTCCTCCCTCGGCCCTTGGCAGCCACGGTCGGCCAGCCGCAAGCCCTAGCCATAGTCCCAGACGCCCTTTCTGCATCCTTCAGCAAAGACGTCAGGCCTGTGGGCCTCTTCAACATGACCTTGGGGGAGCAGCGCTTTGTAAGGAGTTATGTACACCTGTGAGCCTGTGCCATCGCCCAAAGCGTCATTCTCTTTTGTTTCTACCTGAACCAGTAAGCTTGGGAAGGAACTATAAACCACGCAACGCTGCCCCCAGCTGCCTCCAGCAAGAGCCTTCCAAACTGAGTGAGCCTTGCACAGGGTAGAGCCGCCTGCAACACACGGGGGCCATCAGGTCAAGAAGGGAAGGGCCACCCCACCCACGATCTGCTGGCCCTCGCCAAGGGGTGGCTGCAGAGAAACGTGGTTAGTACGTTCTATGATCCCTGTGTCCTGGGAGGACGAGGAAGAGTGGACAAAGGATGAGCCCCAGTCTGCTGTCTCACACCATGCACTTGGGAGGCCTTTCTGTCACTGAGGTCATAGCAAGGCAACCAACAGAGCAGCCTGGGGCACAAGCGCTCAAGTGAGCCTACCCTGACTTCTGCCCCCACCCCACAACTCATCTGTGTGACCAGAGACCGTCACCTGTCCCGAGCCACGTCACACCCATTTGAAAAATGGGAATACCAACCCCATCACCCATCCCTGCCACACCCCCAGGAGTGTTAGGAGTGAAATGAGCCCCTCTGTGCCCCACATGCAGGATAGGTGGGGCAGGAGACGTGCCCCCACCCAGAAACTGCTGTGAAAACTCTGAGTTGATGGAACCTATAAGGAAATGCAAGCATCCGACAGCAAGTCGTGTTCTATGCTATCCCACGGAATGACTGCTGACACTACAGATCCCAGGACAACACCTTTTCAGGCAGCCCGCCCTCACTCCCACTGCACAGGGGCAGAGTCTCATCTGGACACCATCGCCTGCCCGACGGAAGCCGCTGTGACAGGGCCTCTTGTCACAGACAAGGAAACCGAGGCCCAGGGAGATCTCTTCAACAGAGCTCAGTGGAGGGGTTCCCATGGAAGCATTATCTGCTCATTAACTAGAGTGGTAATACTGATCCCCCAGAAATACCTCTTGGAGGTTTTTTATACAACTTGAATACCCAGCTGGGGCCCTAATTCATTTTAGCAAATGGCCTCCAAAGCACCTCTGTCTCTGTGATCTCAGATGGAGTAATCCCTACCCCTCTGGTTTCCTGTTGGCCAGGGAACACCTGGGCTCTCAGAGGCCCCTCACCTGCTCTCATGCTGCATCCCTGTGGGGGCCTGATGTTGTCCCTAAATGTCCCCATACGCTACCCCAGCATCTCTCAGGACCAGTCAGACCCTCCCCGCAGGCGGCCCATTCAGTTGTCATCTTTTTCTGCCCACCTCATCCACCCAGAGTCAGCACCTTCCTCTCAAATCAACAGTCAGTTTTCCTCCTGTGACTTTATTACTAGGCAGGAAATGGCCACTAAGGCCAGCCCCGCTTTAGGGATAGGTCCGCTGCCAAGTGGGAGAAGGGTCTTGGAGATCCCTGAGACTGTAAAGCACCTTGGGTGCTGAGGACAAAGGGGCGAAAAGGTAGGTTTTCCCACAAGAGTCATCGTAACAAGGAGTAGCAGAATACCCACTACATGGCCCGTTCCCACACGGGCCATGGGGGAAGACAGACAACACATAGCTGTCCCCTCTGGAACCCTGTCTGACCATGGCCAAGCTTGTCAGGGCCAGGAGGAGCCGGCGGAGGAGCAGGGACTGGCAGGTAAAGGGGGCTCCCTATAGCAGGGTCCTCAAGAGGTGCTCTGAGCGTTGGGCGGGAGGTGGGGGTATTGCAGGGGACGGCCCGGTGTGAGGGAGGGAAGCCCAGGGCAGGGAAGGGCCCAGCTCAGCGGGAGTCCCAGGGGAAGGGTAAGTAGTGCTCTGGTCACTCTGCGAATTCTGCACCTTGGGAAGAGCAGGGCCACTGGCAGCTGGAGAGCAGGGCTGAGGTCTGGAAAGCCTACTCTGTGGAGTGCCCGACAGAGGAGGAGAAATACCGTGACAGCCCTTATATGTGGAATCAAAAAAGAGAAGGCACAAATGAACTTACAAGACAGAGACTCTCACAGACTTAGAAAATAAACTTACGGTTGCCAGGAGGAAGAGATCATGTTAGGGACTCTGGGATGGACATGTATGCACTGCTATATTTAAAATGGACAGCCAGCAAGGACCTACTGTACAGCGCATGGAAGTCTGCTCAATGTTACGTGGCAGCCTGGATGGGAGGGGGTTTGGAGAAGAATGGATACATGTGTATGAATGTATATATATGGCTGAGTTCCTTTGCTGTTCACCTGAATCTATCACATTATTAATTGGCTATGCCTCAGTACCAAATGAAAAGTTTAAAATTAAACAAAATTTAAAAAGTAGATCACTCTGGGGGCAGAGTGGCAAGTGGATTGGGATGCAGGATAGAAAGAAGAATGCAGCAGAGACCACTGGAATAGTTCAGGTGAGAAAGGGCTCCAGGGCCCACACTCCACCTGTTTACAAGCTGTGTGACCTTGGGCAGATTACTTAACCTTTCTGAGCTTTAGTTGCCTCCTTGCTGGAATGAGACTCTAACAGCAGGGCTGTCACGTGGATTTGACCTGATAATGCTTGAAAAGCATTCACCACGATGCCTGGTCCACAGTAAATGCTCAATAAATGTTTGCTTAGAAAAACAAAAAGACAAAGAATGATTCTAGAGCCCCCTCCCTCCCTTTCCCAATCTCCCCAATCAATAAAAGCAGCCCTTTTATCTAAATCCCTGGGACCAAAGGGAAACCAAACACAGCAGCTGCAGCTTGCCTCCCAGGACCCGTGCCCCCTCCCCGCCCCGGCCTGGGCTTCTCCGGTTGGGGCCCACCGCTGCCTTGCCTCTGTGGCCGAGGGAAGAATGCTGGCGCCATGACCTGGCCATGAACCTTCCCCCAGCCTCCAACAGGCACAAAAGCATTTCTTCTGCCTCAGCAAAGCAAGCACCACCCAGTCCAGCGCACCCTGCCCATGGGGAGCCCACAGAACTGAGGCGATCCATGCAGAATTATTCACCTGCCTAGTTTTGCTGACTCTTATCACCAGTGGGCAGTGGGGGGAATAAATGAAAGAAAAATTTGTTCTTAATATTTATGACTCCGGTGGTGTGCTCATGCACAGGGCAGAGTTCCTGCATAAAGCAGGGGAAATTCAATCCAGTGTAAAATGTGCTTGGTAGAGCAGTGGGTAACACAAGCCCTTGAAACCCTGAGAACTTTGGGTTGATCTTTTCACAAGAAAACTGTGGGATCTTCCCGGTGGGCTGAGAGGTCAGGAGGCACACATTCTGTGGACTTAGAGGGGAGCCAGATCAGGCCAGAACCTCAGGGACTTCAGAAACCAGTCCTGCTGGCCGCTTGTCGGATGGTGACACAGCGGGGACCTGTCCCCTGCCACGGTCCTCAGTCATTCACATGTGGCAGGAACATCCACTCTGGACAAATTTCAGATACAATGAAAGTGGGACAGTTTCCTTGACCATCTGTGGACCATAATTTATTTTCGATGGAGAGATGCTACAGAGAGAACATGGATTTGGGGATAAGATTCTAGGTTTCAATTCTGCTCCACAATTTGAAAGCAGCATTAATTCCCTAAGCTGACCCCTCAGGCACTGGTGAAAGATGGAGCTGATGGGAGCTGCCTGAGTACCTGATATGAGGGCAAAAACTAATGCTCGTGAAGGATTGAGCCCTGTGCATGGCACATCCCTGGTACTTCATAATATGCACCCCCCGCTCCCAGTAACAGTGTGCACTTTTGAATACAGTACATCTGCACCCTTCTTCTCAAAGTGGGTCAGTGGATCAACTGCTTAGATAAAGCAAAAATCGTTTTTTTTAATGAATGCTACTAGATAATTGAAATAACAAGGTTTTTTTGTCCCCCACCCCCATGGAAATTATCTAAATGGCCTCAAGTTTCTGACATGTACAGTAGACATAGACTGGTAAACAAGGGACTTAGTGGCCCTGGATGAAAGGCCAGCCCCTAATCATATTTCCAGAAGCCGGAAGGACAGCTTAGCCTTGGCAGAGAGTAAGATGAGTACTTAGAACTAAAAATGTCATTCTCACAATACTCTCTCAGTACAGGGAAGCAAGCTAAAGAGAATCCCTGAAAAGTAAAATAATCACATTAAAATGGTAACAATTCAAGGTCATAATGAGTGTGAATTTACTCTCAGCCACCAGGGAAGCCCACTTTTAAATGGTGCACACAACTATGTCTTTGGGGAAAAAAGGTTAAAAATTTTTTTCTACTATTTATAACTCAGAATGCCTAAAAACTCAAACTGAGGGATCTTTAGTCAGAACTTATTATTAGGCCATACATATAAAGAGAGAGATGGCATTTTTACACATGTATTTTATATATACATATAAAATATTTATATATGTATGTATACACACACATATGTAAACTTGCAGTCAAGATCTTGAGTAATTCCATCACCCTCAAAAGTTCCCTCATACCCTTTTTACAGTCAGTTTCCCTCACCTCCAGCCAGCAATGAATGTGATTTCAATCACCATAGTTTTACTTGTGCTAAAACGTCATGTAAATGGAATCCTGGAAGATGTGTCCTTCTTTCACTCAGCATAATGTTTTGGAGAGTCATCCACAAGACTGTGTATTTCAGTAGCTTCCTGGTCGTTATTGCTAGGTGGTATTTATTTCATTGTATGAATTGCCACAACTTGTTTATCTATTCACTTACTGATGAGCATTTGGACTGTGTCTAGTTTGGGGCTCCTAGGAGTGAAACTGCTGTTAATATTCATATAAATGTCTCGTAGTGGACATATGTTTCCATTTCTCTTGAATAAACACCTAGGAACGGGATACTGTTAAGTGCATATTTAACTTTAAAAGAGCTGCCAACCCGTTTCCCAGAGAGGCTGTACAATTTTACACCTCAACCAACCATATATGAGAGTTACACTTACCCTACATCCTCCCTAGCACTTGAAAATGTCAGCTTTTTTGGTATTTGACATATTTTCTTTTTCTTCAGATTTATTGAGGCATAAATTACAGTCAATAACACTCACCTATGTTAAGGATACAGTTTGATTAACTTTGGTAATTATATATAGTCATGTAACCACAACCACAATCAAGATACAGAATATTTTTATCACCAGAAAAGGTTCCCTTGAGCCCTTGTGCACTCGATCCCCTCCCTTGTACCTTTCAGTCACCCCTGATCTGCATTTTGTAACTACGGTTTTGCCTTTCCCAGAATTGCATGCAAATAAAATCATACAGTATGTAGTATTTTCATTCAGCTTCATGCTCTTTGAGAGTCATCCACTTTGTTGTATATATGAATGTTTCACTCTTTTTTATTATCAAGTAGTACTCCAGTGTTCTTGCCTGGAGAAGCCCAGGGACGGGGGAGCCTGGTGGGCTGCTGTCTCTGGGGTTGCACAGAGTTGGACACGACTGAAGTGACTGAGCAGCAGCAGTATTCCATTGTTGTTTAGTCGCTAAGTCACATCTGACCCTTTTGTGACCCCATGCACTGTAGCCCATCAGGCTCCTCTGTCCATGGGATTTCCGAAGCAAGAACACTGGAGTGGGGTACCATTTCCTTCTCCAGGGGACCTTCCTGGTCCAGGGATCAACACTGCATCTCCTGCCTTGGCAGGCAGATTCCTGACTGCTGAACCACCAGGGCAACCCATGGATACACTACTACTACTACCACTAAGTCACTTCAGTCGTGTCCGACTCTGTGCGACCCCAGAGACGGCAGCCCACCAGGCTCCGCCGTCTCTGGGATTCTCCAGGCCAGAACACTGGAGTGGGTTCCCATTTCCTTCTCCAATGCATGAAAGAGAAGTCGCTCAGTCGTGTCCGACTCTTAGCGACCCCATGGACTGCAGCCTGCCAGGCTCCTCTGTCCATGGGATTTTCCAGGCAAGAGTACTGGAGTGGGTTGCCATTGCCTTCTCCATGGATACACTACAATTTGTTTATTCATTCACCAGTTGATGATCAGTTGATTATTTACAGTTTGGGGCTATTGTGAATAATTCCTTTAAGAATGTTCTTGTACAACTCTCTTTTAAAAGGAGATGCATATTTTCATTATTCTTGGGTAAGTAACAAGGAGTTTAATTGCTGGGCCACATGGTAAACATATGTTAAACTTACACAGCCAAACTCTTTTCCAAAGCAGCTGCATGATTTTGCATCACCATGCAGAGCAATGCTAATTGTTCCACATCTTCACCAACATTTGGCATTGTCACTCATCAAAATTTTAAGGGAAATGACCATGGGGATGGAATAGGAAGACCCTGAGCTCAACAGTTCCCACAGACACACCTAAATTATAACTATTTTCAGAGCAATTATCAATCAGAACAACCTGAAGCCTAGCAGAAAAGATTTTCCACAACTAAAGATGTAAAGAAGGAATCACATGAGACGGGTAGGAGGGATGAAGACGAAGTATAGTCGAGATCCACACCCCTGGGTAGGCGGTCCACGACAGGAGGACAATCACAATTATGGAGGGTCTCTCTAAGGAGTAAGGGGTCTGAGCCCCACATCATGCTGCCCAGCCCACAGGCCCTACACCAGGAAGATGAAAGCCCAGAATATCCAGCTTTGAAGGCCAGCTGAGCACCCTTACAAGACAACCAGATGGCTTTGAGAAACTGAGACTCCACTCTTAAAGTGAAAGTGTTAGTCACTCAACCTGACTCTTTGCCACCCATAGACTGTAGCCCACCAGGCTCCTCTGTCCACGGAATTCTCCAGGCAAGAAGACTGGAGTGAGTTGCCATGCCCTCTTCCAGAGGATCTTCCCGACCCAGGGATTGAACCTGCATCTCCTGCATTGCACTCAGATTCTTTACTGTCTGAGCCACCAGAGAAGCCCACTCTTAAACAGTGCACACAAAATCCCACACACTCCAAGGCCCTGTGTAGAAGGAGTAATTTGAGGGGAGTCTCAAATTACTTGTTTGAATTACAAGACCTACTCTCAAATTACAAGACCTACTTGTTTAATCTTGAAGAGTCTCCTGAAGAGTGAGAAGACAACTGTGGCCACCCTGAGATACAGATGCTGGCAGCAACCATTTTAGAGAATTTGTCCTACCACAAGGATGCAGGCGCTGGCAAGCGCCATTCTGGAGCCCTCCCTCTATCCCAATAGCACTGGGGGTTACCCTCCCATTAGCTACTCAGCACTTGTCCCAGGACCCTGCTGCATAGACATATGGAAACAATCCCATGAACACTAGATCAACACCATCCCTAAGCACCTCCAAGCCCATCACCCAGCTACCTCAAGGGTCAGCCCCACCTACCAATGTATCCAGAGTAATTGGCCTTGTCACAATAGAAGGACCCATGCAGGCCACATAGGGGGCATCCCTGGAGCATACAGCTCTGATGGCCAGAGGAGAATGTGCTGCTGGGCCCCACTGGGAATTTCCACATAAGACCATTTCTCCGAGAGACATACCAACCTATCTAGTACATAGAAATAAAAACAAAGAATTATGCAGAATGAGGTGATAGAGGAATATGTTCCAAACGAAAGAATAAGATAAAATCTTACAAAAACCAAGTGAAGTGGAGATAATCAATCTACCTGATAGAGTTCAAGGTAACGATCATAAAGATGTTCAACAAATTCAGGAGAAGAATAGGTGAACACAGTGAGTATAACAAAGTGTTATAAAATACAAAAAGAATCAAACAGAGCTGAAGAATACAGTAACAGAAATAAAAAATACACTAGAAAGAATCGACAACAGATGATACAGAGGAACAGATCAGCAAACTGGAAGACAGAGTAGTGGAAATCGCTCAAGCTGAACCTTAAAGAGAAACACATTTTCACAAATGAGAACAGCTTAAGAGACCACTGGGACAACATCAAGCTTGCTAATGTACATACTATATGGGTCCCAGAAGGAGAGGAGAGAAAGAAAGAACTTACTCAACGAAATAACAGCGAGCCTCTTGGAAAAAGTGATCTAGTGTTGTCTGGGTAGTAGCTCTTTTTTTCTTGCCACAGATGACACAGTAGCACTGGATTGCAATCATATGACCATCTCAATAGATGCAGAAAAGTTTTTTTACAAAATTCAACAATGGTACAGTTGCTGCAACCTTCATGTACCATTCTATATTCAGGTCCTGTGCCTCACAAACTAACAGTGTCTCCTCAAATAAAGAAAATCCCCTTGCCATTTCCTGCAGCATGAATCTCTTCAGTTCTTCAGTTACTTCTTCCCCTTGTCTCTCTTCATCTTTGCTCTGGGCCTCCAAATCCATATTTTTGCCTTGCTCCACTCAATTATTTTCACTTTTGTTTCCATCATTATCTCAGTGTTTCTTAGCAGTACCAACTACACTGACACTGATTTTACCCTTGTTTCCTAGGCTTGAAATAAAGATACTGTTCTGCCATACTCTATACGGTAATTTACAGTAAGTTACACAAAGGCACAACCACTTGTAGAAGATGCATTTATGGCAATGTACATTAGACACGTGAACTAACTTACATGATGGGACATGTGAACACACATTCACATCTTTGAAGGTTCAGTATGTAGAGGACTTACTTCACAATAATTTGTGACACACTATTATTAACAAATTGAAGAATGAAAATCATATGACCATCTCAATAGATGCAGAAAAGTTTTTTTTACAAAATCCAACATCTCTTTATGATAACTCTCAACAAAGTGTATATAGCGGGCATATAATTCAGCATAATAAAGGTGATATATGATGCTGTGAAAGTGCTGCACTCAATATGCCAGCACATTTGGAAAACTCAGCAGTGGCCACAGGACTGGAAAAGGTCAGTTTTCATTCCAATCCCAAAGAAAGGCAATGCCAAAGAATGCTCAAACTACTGCACAATGGCACTCACATGCTAGTAAAGTAATGCTCAAAATTCTCCAAGCCAGGCTTCAGCAATATGTGAACCGTGAACTTCCAGATGTTCAAGCTGGTTTTAGAAAACGCAGAGGAACCAGAGATCACATTGCCAACATCTGCTGGATCATGGAAAAAGCAAGAGAGTTCCAGAAAAACATTTATTTCTGCTTTATTGACTATGCCAAAGCCTTTGTGTGGATCACAATAAACTGTGGAAAATTCTGAAAGAAATGGGAATACCAGACCACCTGACCTGCCTCTTGAGAAATCTATATGCAGGTCAGGAAGCAACAGTTAGAACTGGACATGGAACAACAGACTGGTTCCAAATAGGAAAAGGAGTACGTCAAGGCTGTATATTGTCACCCTGCATATTTAATTTATGTGCAGAGTACATCATGAGAAATGCTCAGCTGGAAGAAGCACAAGCTGGAATCAAGATTGCCGGGAGAAATATCAATAACCTGAGATATGCAGATGACACCACCCTTATGGCAGAAAGTGAAGAGGAGCTAAAAAGCCTCTTGATGAAGGTGT
>SJYQ01096209.1:253499-269421 GCA_006410935.1 Redunca redunca
AACTGTGGTGTTGGAGAAGACTCTTGAGTGTCCCTTGGACTGCAAGGAGATCCAACCAGTCCATTCTGAAGGAGATCAACCCTGGGATTTCTTTGGAAGGAATGATGCTGAAGCTGAAACTCCAGTACTTTGGCCACCTCATGCGAAGAGTTGATTCATTGGAAAAGACTCTGATGCTGGGAGGGATTGGGGGCAGGAGGAGAAGGGGACGACAGAGGATGAGATGGCTGGATGGCATCACTGACTCGATGGACACAAGTCTGAGTGAACTCTGGGAGATGGTGATGGACAGGGAGGCCTGGCGTGCTGCGATTCATGGGGTCGCAAAGAGTCGGGCACGACTGAGCGACTGAACTGAACTGACTGAACTGATGACAAACTTACAGCCAACATCCTACTCGGTGGTGAAAACCTTAAAGTAGTTCCTCGAAGATCAGGAACAAGACAAAGATACCCACTCTTGATATTTTTATTCAACATAGTATAATCAGATAAGAAAAAGAGTCCAAATTGTAAAGGAAGAAGTAATGCTGTCACTATATTCAGATGACATGATACTATATATAGGAAATCCCAAAACTATTAGAACTAATAATTCAATAAAGTCGCAGGACACAAAATCTATATACTAACAATGAACTATCAGAAAGAGAAATTAGGGAAACAATCCTATTTAAAACTGCTTCAAAAATAACAAAATATCTAGGAATAAATCTAACTAACAATGTAAAATACATGTACTTGGAAAACTATAAGATACTGATGAAAGAAATTGAACAGGACACAAACGGAATGATATACCATGTTCATGAGCTGGGAGAATTCCTATTGTTTAAATAATCATACTACTCAAGGCAGTCTACAGACTGAGAGCAAAACCTATCAAAATACCAATGGCATTTTTCATAGAACTAGAATGAATAATTCTAAAATTTGTATGGAAACACAAAAAACCTTGAGTAGCTAAAACAAGGCTGAGAAAAAAAGAACAAAGCTGGAGATATGTTCCCCAGCTCCATATTATACTACAAAGCTAGAGTAATCAAGGGTATGCTACAGGTACAAAACAGACACACAAATCAATGGAACAAAAGAGAGCCCATAAATGAACCCATACTTATGTGGTCAATTAACCTATCACAAAGGAATATACAATGGGGAAACAAGAGCCTCCTCAATAAACGGTGATGGGGAAACTGGGCAACTGCATACAAAACAATCAACTGCACTACTTTCTCATACCATACACAAAAATAAACCCAATATGGATTAAACACCTAAATGAAGACTGAAACCATAAAACTCCTAGAAGAAAATATAGACAATTTTACCCTGTGGCATGAATCTTAGCAATATTTTTTGTATCTGCCTTCTCAGGAAAGAGAAACAAAAGCAAAAATAAATAAAGAGAATTCAGTTCAGTTCAGTTGCTCAGTCATGTCTGACTCTTTGTGACCTCATGAACCGCAGCACGCCAGGAATCCATGTCCATCACCTACTCCCGGAGTTAACTCAACCACATGTTCATCGAGTTGGTGATGCCATACAACCATCTCATCCTCTGTCATCCCCTTCTCCTCCTGCCCTCAATCTTTCCCAGCAACAGGGTCTTTTCAAATGAGTCAGCTTTTCACATGAGGTGGCCAAAGTATTGAAGTTTCAGCTTCAGCATCAGTCCTTCCAATGAATACCCAGGACTGATCTCCTTTAGGATGGACTGGTTGGATCTCCTTGCAGTCCAAGGGACTCTCAAAAGTCTTCTCCAACACCACAGTTCAAAAGCATCAATCCTTTGGTGCTCAGGTTTGTTTATAGTCCAACTCTCACATCCATACATGACTACTGGAAAACAATAGCCTTGACTAGATGGGCCTTTGTTGGCAAAGTAATGTCTCTGCTTTTTAATATGCTGTCTTGGTTGGACATAACTTTCCTTCCAAGGAGTTCAGTTCAGTTCAGTCGCTCAGCCGTGTCTGACTCTTTGTGACCCCATGAATCGCAGCACGCCAGGCCTCTCTGTCCATCACCAACTCCCGGAGTTCACTCAGACTCACGTCCATCGAGTCTGTGATGCCATCCAGCCATCTCATCCTCTGTCATCCCCTTCTCCTCCTGCCCCCAATACCTCCTAGCATCAGAGTCTTTTCCAATGAGTCAACTCTTTGCATGAGGTGGCCAAAATACTAGAGCTTCAGCTTTAGCATCATTCCTTCCAAAGAAATCCCAGGGCTGATCTCATTCAGAATGGACTGGTTGGATCTCCTTGCAGTCCAAGGGACACTCAAGAGTCTTCTCCAACACCACAGTTCAAAAGCATCAATTCTTCGGCACTCAGCCTTCTTCACAGTCCAACTCTCACATACATACATGACTACTGGAAAAACCATAGCCTTGACTAGACGGACCTTAGTTGGCAAAGTAATGTCTCTGCTTTTGAATATGCTACCTAGGTTGGTCATAACTTTTCTTCCAAGGAGTAAGTATCTTTTAATTTCATGGCTGCAGTCACCATGTGCAGTGATTTTGGAGCCCAAAAAATATATAAAGTCTGACACTGCTTCCACTGTTTCCCCATCTATTTCCCATGAAGTGATGGGACCGGATGCCATGATCTTCGTTTTCTGAATGTTGAGCTTTAAGCCAACTTTTTCACTCTCCTCTTTCAGGTTCATCAAGAGGCTCTTTAGCTCCTCTTCACTTTCTGCCATAAGGGTGGTGTCATCTGCATACCTGAGGTTATTGATTTTTCTCCTGGCAATCTTGATTCCAGCTTGTGCTTCATCCAGCCCAGCATTTCTCATGATGTACTCTGCATAGAAGTTAAATAAGCAGGGTGACAATATACAGTCTTGATGTACTCCTTTCCCAGGTTGGAACCAGTCTGTTGTTCCATGTCCAGTTCTAACTGTTGCTTCCTGACCTGCATACAGATTTCTCAGGAGGCAGGTCAGGTGGTCTGGTATTCCCTTTTCTTGAAGAATTTTCCACAGTTTCTTGTGATCCACACAGTCAAAGGCTCTGATATAGTCAATAAAGCAGAAATAGGTGCTTTTCTGGAACTCTCTTGCTCTTTCAATGATCCAGCAGATGTTGGCAATCTCTCTGGTCCCTCTGCCTTTTCTAAAACCAGCTTGAACATTTGGGAAGTTCAAGGTTCATGTATTGTTGAAGCCTGGCTTGGAGAATTTGGGGCATTACTTTACTAGAGTGTGAGGTGAGTGCAATTGTGTGGTAGGAATTGAGCATTCCTTGGCATTGCCTTTCTTTGGGATTGGAATGAAAACTGACCTTTTCTAGTCCTGTGGCCACTGCTGAGTTTTCCAAATGTGCTGGCATATTGAGTGCAGCACTTTCACAGCATCATCTTTCAGGATTTGAAATAGCTCAACTGGAATTCCATCACCTCCACTAGCTTTGTTCATAGTGAGGCTTTCTAAGGCCCACTTGACTTCACATTCCATGATGTCTGGCTCTAGGTGAATTACATAAACCTAAAAAGCTTTTGCCCAGCAAAGGAAATCATCGACTAAATTTAAAAAGGTGCTTACTGAATGGGAGAATATATTTGCAAATGATATATCTGACAAGGGGTTAATATTCAAAATATACAAAGAACTCATGCAGCTCAACATAATAACAACCCCCAAAAATCCAATTGAAAAATGGGCAGAGGACCTGAATAGATGTTTTTTTAAAGACACAGAGATAGACAATAGACACGTGATAAAATGCTCAACAACTCTAGTCATCAGGGAAATGCAAATCAAAAGCACAATAATATACCACCTCCCATGTGTCAGAATGGGTATTATCAAAAAGATAAGAAATAAGTGCAGGGAAGGATGTGGAGAACAGGGAACTTCTGTGCACTGTTGATTGAAATGTAATTGTTGCAGCCACTATGGAAAACAGTATAGACATTCCTCAAAAAAAAAAATTAAAAACAGAACCACGCAATCCAGCAATTCCACTATTGAATATTTTTCCGAAGAAAACAAAATCAACAATTTGAAAAGCTATAAGCACCCCCATGTTCATTGCAACATTATCTACAATACCCAAGAAACAGAACCAATTGAAGTGTCCACTGACAGATGAATGGATGAAAAAGATGCCATACACACGTGCACAGGCATATACAGAACATTACTCAGCAATAAAAAAGAATGAAAGCTTGCCATCTGCAACAACATGGATGGCCCTAATGAAATAAGTCAGAGAACAAATACTGCATGATTTCACTTACATGAGGGAATTAAAAAACAAATGAAAAAACAAAATAGAGTCATTGAAGGTTGCCAGAGGAATGGGAGTAGAGGAAAGAGTGAAAGAGGCAGTGAGGATTAAGAGGCACAGGCTTCCAGTTACAAGATCAGTGAGTCATGAGCATGAGGTGTACAGCATGGGGAATATAGTCAACAATAGTGTACTAAGTTTGTATAGTGACAGATGGTAACTGGACTTATCATTGTGATCATTTTGTAATGTATTTTTCCAGTAGTCATGTATGGATGTGAGAGTTGGACTGTGAAGAAGGTTGAGTGCCCAAGAACTGATGGTTTTGAACTGTGGTGTTGGAGAAGACTCTTGAGAGTCCCTTGGACTGCAAGGAGATCCAACCAGTCCATTCTGAAAGAGATCAGCCCTGGGATTTCTTTGGAAGGAATGATGCGGAAGCTGAAACTCCAGTACTTTGGCCACCTCATGCAAAGAGTTGACTCATTGGAAAAGACTCCGATGCTGGGAGGGATTGGGGGCAGGAGGAGAAGGGGATGACAGAGGATGAGATAGCTGGATGGCATCACTGACTCGATGGACGTGAGTCTGAGTGAACTCCAGGAGATGGTGATGGACAGGGAGGCCTGGCGCGCTGCGATTCATGGGGTCGCAAAGAGTCGGACACAACTGAGCAAGTGAACTGAACTGAACTGATGGTACACCCCTGGAACAAACATAGTATTGTAGTCAACTATACTTAACATATCTAAAAGACATGGGCTTTTAGAAATCACAGGACTGTAATAGGTTTTGCAGAGAATACATTTATATTGTTATAATGATATAAACACTAACTTGATATAAAGTATGAAAAAATTTGGGAGAGAGGAAGAAGGGGTAGAAATGTTAAATCATCTCTTATGACATTTATAAATTTAAACTGTGCTTCCCTTTCTGTTTTATTTATATGAGATGCTGTATTTTAACTAATCCTATTGTTGGTTATCATTTCATAATATAAAATATATCAAACTATCATGCTCAACACTGCAGATGATACAATGATGTATGTCAATTATTTCCCAACAAAATTGCAATAGAAAGAATGATATTAATCTAAAATGTACCTATTTACTAGCCTTTTAAAGTAATAATGATGAAATATATAATAACAATAATGACTGCACAAATTTTCTGAGAAACCTATCATTGAGGAGACAACAGAGATGACTGTTCCCTTTGGCATCTTAGTATTTTCAGGAGGGAATTGTGTAAGTCAATTTGGGTATTAAATTGCAAATAAATATGAATAAAGCTATTAAATTTGTGATCATTCTACTGGATGAGTTATTTCATTGAATCTTCCTGTTAAATATATGTGTTGAACATATAATCATGTGCTTATCACTCACTCGTATATGTTCTGGTGTGAAGTGTCTATTCAAAGTAATCTTGCTATTTCCAATCGACACGGACACCCATGGCCGATTCATGTTGAAGTATGGCAAAACCAATACAATACTGTAAAGTTAAATAAATAAATAAAGAAGAAGAAAAAAACAAAGTAATCTTGCTTATTTTAACACTAGATATTCTGTCTTATTGAGTTGTAAAGTTCTTCACATATTCTTGCTAAAAGTCCTTGATCAGACCTGTGAATATCTTCTCTATTTGACTTTGTAATGTGTCTTCTGCCAGGTAGAAAGTTTTAAACTTTATCAAATCCAATTTATACATTTTTATGATTAGTGATTTTTTGTGTGTGCTCAAATAAATCTTAACCTATCCAAATGTGGGGTAAATGTTCTATTTATTCTTCCAGAAGATTTTAAATTTTAGCCCTTACATTTAAGCTCTGTGTATGTGTATGGTGTAAGGTGCAACAGGTCAAGGTGACTTTTCTTTTCCATATTGCCATCCAATGGCTATAAAGTTGTTCCAATACTAATATTTGACAAGAATATCCACTCCCCACTGAATTGGAACTTTGGTTGAAAATTAATTGATTATACACATGGGTCTGTTTCTGGACTTCCTGTTCTATTCTTTTAATTTATATGCCTGTCCTTACATCAACACCACACTAGAGATGACTGTACTTTATATTAGTAAGCTTTGAAATCAGGTAATTTAAATTCTCCAACTTTGTTCTTATTTTTCAAGATTTCTTTGGGTATTTTAAGACTTCAGTGTTTTTATATAAATTTTAGAATCAATTTGTTCATTTATTTTTTTAAAATTTGCTGTAGCAAATCTGGATTGCATTATTTGGGAAGAACTGACATCTTAACTATATAGTGTTACAATCCATGAATATGGCATATCTCTCAATTCATCCAAGTCTCTTTAAATTGCCTCAGTTATATCTTTCAGTTTTACTGTAGAGGTCTAGCACATATTTTGTTAAACTTTATCTTATGTATTTTATGGTTTTTATGCTATTATAAATCCAACAGTCTCTTGAATTTTATATTCTAATTGTTCCTAGTATATAGAAAAAAACCGAGTTTTGTAAACTGATCTTGTATCCACTGAATTTGTTAAATTCTCTTATCAGGTCTAGTTGCAGTTTTATGGATTCCTGAAGATTTTTATGCATGATCATATCATACAACAATGAAGACAATTTTAATTCCTCCACCCCTATATGTCTCACTTCCTTTACTTGGCTTATTGCACATGCTAGGATCTCCAGTTCAATACTGAAGAGTTGACAGTGGACAACATTATCTTGTTTTCACATTAGGAAGAATGTTTCATATTTTTCCATTATTAGATAAGCTGATAAAAAGATGTTTCTTTAATCAGGCTGAAGAAATCCTTTTTCTTTCTAAATTACTGAGTTTTGATGATGATGATGGCTACTGAATTTTGTCAACTGCTTTTTCTGTTTCTGAGATAATCATATGGTTTTCTTACTTTATTCTGTGTTAAGGTGACTTATATTGATTGATTTTTCAAATATTAAATCAACCTGTGTTTCTAGAATAAACACAGGTTGATCATGATGCATCATCCTTTTTCACACTGCTGGATTTGATTTGACAAAGGTATACTAAGGACTTTTGTGTCCTTAATGCAGCAAATAGATGGGAAACAATGGAAAAAGTGAGAGACTTTTTTGCGTGTGTGATTTTATTTTCTTAAATATAAATTTATTTTATTTATTTTTTTAAATTTGAACTTTATTTTTATTTTTTAAAATATAAGTTTATTTATTTTAATTGGAGGTTAATTACTTTACAATATTGTATTGGTTTTGCCATACATCAACATGAATCTGCCACAGGTATACACGTGTTCCCCATCCTGGAACCCCCTCCCTCCTCCCTCCCTGTACCATCCCTCTGGGGCATCTCAGTGCCCCAAGCATTCAGTATCATGCATTGAACCTGGACTGGTGATTCATTTCATATATGATATTATACATGTTTCAATGCCATTCTCCCAAATCATCCCACCCTCTCCCTCTCCCACAGAGTCCAAAAGGCTGTTCTATACATCTGTGTCTCTTTTGCTGTCTCGCATACAGGGTTATCGTTACCATCTTTCTAAATTCCATATATATGTGTTAATATACTGTAGTGGTGTTTTTCTTTCTGCTTACTTCACTCTGTATAATAGGCTCCAGTTTCATCCACCTCATTAGAACTGATTCAAATGTATTCTTTTTCCATCACTTCATGGGAAATAGATGGGGAAATAGTGGAAACAGTGGCAGACTTTATTTTTTGGGGCTCCAAAATCACTGCAGACGGTGACTGCAGCCATGAAATAAAAAGACGCTTACTCCTTGGAAGAAAAGTTATGACCAACCTAGATAGTATATTCAAAAGCAGAGACATTACTTTGCCGACTAAGGTCCGTCTTGTCAAGGCTGTGGTTTTTCCTGTGGTCATGTATGGATGTGAGAGTTGGACTGTGAAGAAGGCTGAGTGCCGAAGAATTGATGCTTTTGAACTGTGGTGTTGGAGAAGACTCTTGAGAGTCCCTTGGACTGCAAGGAGATCCAACCAGTCCATTCTGAAGGAGATGAGCCCTGGGATTTCTTTGGAAGGAATGATGCTAAAGCTGAAACTCCAGTACTTTGGCCACCTCATGCGAAGAGTTGACTCATTGGAAAAGACTCTGATGCTGGGAGGGATTGGGGGCAGGAGGAGAAGGGGATGACAGAGGATGAGATGGCCGGATGGCATCACTGACTCGATGGACACAAGTCTGAGTGAACTCTGGGAGTTGGTGATGGACAGGGAGGCCTGCTGTGCTGCGATTCATGGGGTCGCAAAGAGTTGGACACGCCTGAGCGACTGAACTGAATGCATCTCGTGTTCTCATGTTCATGCAAGATATTGATCTATAATTTGCTTACGTTTTTGTCAGGCTTTGTTACCAGTCAAGAAATATTCCTTCCTCAATCATTCTGAATGATTTAGTGTAAGGTTCCTGCTATTTATCTCTTAAATATTTGATAGAATTTACTAGTGAAATCATCTGGGCATAGAACTGTTCTATCCATGTGGAGGTTTTTGAAAATATATTCAATTACTTTGACAGGTATAGGGCTGCTCAGGTTTGGCAATGAGTTTTTAGATGCAACACCAAAATCACAACCCATGAATGGAATGTTCGGTAAGTTGAACTTGATTAAAATTTAAAACTTCTGCTCTACAAAAGACACTGTAAAGAGAATAAAAAAGAAAAGCCACAAACTGGGAGAATTCTTAAAACTCAATAATATGGGGGAAAAATTAGTTTTGAAAATGAATAAAAGACCTGAACAGACCCCTCCCCGAAGAAGATAAACAGATGGAAAATAAGCATATATTCAACATTGTAAGTCATTAGAAATATTAGTACACTCATATATATAATTTTATGTATAAATATAGGAAACAAATATAACATTATATACTTTTTCTAATGCTAGGCAGTATGAAATATTTTCACTATACTATTTAAGAAGGCAGGAAAGTGATATACGTTATTTGGTCTCGACTGTGCTTGGTTTTAGAGATTGTTGCATAAGAAAGTAAAATTGTGTTAACTCCATAATTCATTTCAGTGGAACATCCCATCCCCTAAAATGAGATTATCTTTAATTATAATTACCATGATTACTATTGTGATGATATTAATGAAAAGAAATATCTAGTAATATGCAAGCTATTAGTCACTTATATACAGTTAGTTCAGACTCTAAATTCTACAAGACTCCACTCCACAGGTGAGAAAACCAAGTGCCTTGATCTGTTCTGGTTGCCAAAAGAAAAAAACCCCACAGACTGAGTAGTTTAAAAAAACAGTTTAATTTCTCATAGTACTTGAGGCTGGAAAGTTCAAGCTCAGGGTGCCAGCACCTCCAGGTTCTAGTGAGAACTCTCTTTCTGGCTTACAAATGGCCATCTTATCACTGTGTCTTCATATGGGTGGGATTTGGCGGGGGGGTGGGGGGTAGAATTGGCAAGGAGCACATGAGCAAGCTCTCTAGTCTCTTTTTATAAAGGCAATAATCTCACCCTCATGATCTTATCTAAACCTAAATATCTCCCCAAGGATCCCATCTTCAAATATAATCACATCAGAGGTTATGACTGCAATATGTGAATGGGGAGGCGGGGGGACATAATTCGGTCCATAGCACCAGAGTTCAGAGGAGTTATCCTGCCTGATCAGTTAAGTAGTAGAGGCCAGGCTAACCCCTTGTCCACCTGACTTGAAAGCTCACATTCTCAGTAAACAGTGTCTGCCGGGATCTGAGACAGCCTCTCAATTTTAGCCCCTGCTTTTACTGCTGCAGCATAAGCACTGAGGAAAGCCAAAGATGAGCAAGCAAAACCTTGAGACACGTTTTAAGAAAACTGTTTGAGCAAACAAAACCCGAAGCAGTTTTAAGAAAGAGCCCAGTGTCTGTGTCCACATACCCCATCCAAGTGCTCTCATGGAAATGCCAGGAGAGGAAGAGGCGGCAGAGCCTGGGGCTTCAGTAGATGGAAATAAAGGTGAATTGGGGCAAGAGGGATATAGCAAGTGCCGAGACGTTCTAGAGGACTCCTTTCTTTAGGTCAGAGACGACTCTGGTTTTGGTTCCCTCTAGTGTCTGGACCCTCAAACTTGCCCTTTGGGTGGTCAGTGGAGAGTGGCCTCTCAGAAGAATGTGGGATTTGTTGAGGTGGCATTCAAAAAAAAAAAAAAAATCAGCTAAGTCTTCATGCCAGCCTACCACCAAGAAATACAGTTTGTAAAGATTTAATCACATCTTCCTTATCCTCATGCCAGCCCAGGGCCCCATATATTCTAGAACCTCATGTTTAGGCAAGGGGGTAGGAGTCAGGGACATCCTTCACATCATTAGGTAATAAAACAAACATGATAAGCTGACATTTTCATACACTTTCAACGTTTTTCTTCATACCATGTCAAAATGTTCCAGGGTCAAAACAGCCAAACCAACAAGTCACAGATCTGTTTGGCACATTGAGTCAGCCAGGACATGATGCTCAACGTCACCCCTTCCTGGGTGATAACAAGTTAGTGTGACAGACACATTAATCCACAGCCCAGGCTCCCAGATCCGGGGAGAGGTCACCACCCAGGAAATGTGTGCATCCCAGGGGCCTTGCTGTGAGCCTTCCTGTGCCCAAGTGGTGGGAGGTGGGTGGGGAGCGGGGAGGAGTGCTTGGCAGAACCTTGCAGGGGGACCCTGGGAGGTGTCTGGAGTCACACAACTAACAGGACCCTGGCACTGCCCATCCTCCAGGCAGACAGGGAACAGCGTAGAGAGCACCAGAGTGGGCCAGAGGCTGAGACTATTCCACCTGTTGACTCCCCAAGTTTCAGTCTTCCCTGCTATGAAACTAAGTGATCTTGGTCCTGCTCATTTATTAAATGAGACAATCCATATAAAGTGCTAAGTTCATAGCAAGTGCTTCATAAATGTTAACTATTAGTCTCATCACACCACTGTCATCATTTTCATCATCTCCCTCCTCCACCTACCCTTCCCTCTTCTCTTTCTTCTCCGTCTCCTTCCAGGGATATTGTGAGCCTTAAAGGAGATCATGGATAGGAAAGTGTACACACAGAAAATGGCCAGGAAAGTGTACACATAGACAATTTTAACTTACTGTAACTCTGCCATCTGTATAAATCAGTAAAGGTAGGTTATCTTTTCTTCAGCTACAATAGCCACAAGCATGAAGCCACAATCACCTTTTGGTCTTAAGGTTTTAAAAAGCTCATAGTCATCAAGGATCTGACTTTACTCCAGGCCCATTTTTCTAAACAAAGCCTCATCTCTTACATATAACTGCTCTGCCTGGAGTAGTTAACAACTGGGCAATGCTTCCAGGGGGGTCTGTCCAGGGTTGGAGTACTTCCAATGCTGAACATAAATGGGAAGCATATGCACAACTGGATGGTCAGAGAGGTAAGCCAAGGCTCGTCTCAAGTCAAACTAATTGGAGCTCACTATGCCAGGGAAAGTTGACTGGCAGCTGCTTCATGAGAAATGTGCTATCTAAGTTTCCCATGTTTACGTGAGGAGCATATAGTGAGCAGTTACTAGCCTTGCTTTTAATAAATTACATGTAATTTCCACATTCATATTTCTTACTATCCACCCATTACTGGAATATAAGGTACATGAAGATGGAATTTTTTGTCTTTTTTTTAATTACTATATGCCCCGTGCCTAGAATAAGGTCTGGCTCATGACATATACTAAATAATTGTTCAATGAATTAGCCTTCAAGTCAGGCATCTTCATCTAATACTTTATAAATGTGGAAATTCCAGTTCAGAGAAGTAAAATGGCCCTTGCAATATCAAACAGCTAGTGTATAACCTGGAAAAGGTCAGTTTTCATTCCAGTCCCAAAGAAAGGCAACGCCAAAGAATGCTCAAACTACCGCACAATTGCACTCATCTCACACACTAGCAAAGTAATGCTCAAAATTCTCCAAGCGAGGCTTCAACAGTACATGAACCGTGAACTTCCAGACGTTCAAGCTGGATTTAGAAAAGGCAGAGGAACCAGAGATCAAATTGCCAGCATCCACTGGATCATCGAAAAATGAAGAGAGTTCCAGAAAAACATCTACTTCTGCTTTACTGACTACACTAAAGCCTTTGACTGTATGGATCGCAACAAACTTTGGAAAATTCTTCAAGAGATGGGAATACCAGACTATCTTACCTTCCTCCTGAGAAATCTGTATGCAGGTCAGGAAGCAACAGTTAGAACTGGACATGGAACAACAGACTGGTTCCAAACTGGGAAAGGAGTACATCAAGACTGTATATTGTCACCCTGCTTATTTAACTTCTATGCAGAGTACATCATGAGAAATGCTGGGCTGGATGAAGCACAAGCTGGAATCAAGACTGCTGGGAGAAATATCAATAACCTCAGATATGCAGATGATACCACCTTTATAGCAGAAAGGGAAGAAGAACTAAAGAGCCTCTTGATGGAAGTGAAACAGGAGAGTGAAAAAGTCGGCTTAAAGCTCAACATTCAGAAAATTAAGATCATGACGTCCAATCCAATCACTTCATGGCAAACAGATGGGGAAACAATGGAAACAGCGACAGACTTTATTTTGGGGGGGTCTAAAATCACTGCAGATGGTGACTGCAGCCATGAAATTAAAAGATGCTTGCTCCTTGGAAGAAAAGCTATGATCAACCTAGACAGCATATTAAAAAGCAGAGACATTACTTTGCCAACAAAGGTCCTTCTAGTCAAAGCTACATTTTTTCTAGTAGTCATGTATGGATGTGAGAGTTGGACTATAAAGAAAGCTGAGTGTCGAAGAATTGATGCTTTTGAATTGTGGTGTTGGAGAAGACTCTTGAGAGTCCCTTGGACTGCAAGGAGATCAAACTAGCCTATCCTAAAGGAAATCAGCCTTGAATATTCATTGGAAGGACTGATGATGAAGCTGAAACTCCGATACTTTGGCCACCTGATGCAAAGACCTGACTCATTAGAAAAGATTCTGATGATAGGAAAGATTGAAGATGGGAGGAGAAGGAGATGACAGAGGATGAGATGGTTGGATGGTATCACAGACTCTATGGACATGAGTTTGAGTAAGCTCTGGGAGTTGGTGATGGACAGGGAAGCCTGGTATGCTGCAGTCCATGGGGTTGCAGAGTCGGACACGACTGAGCACCTGAACTGAGTGTATAACAGAGACTAGACTTGTACTTAATCTTTCTGGCTCTATCTACTTCAAATACAATGAGACCAATGCCAGTTAATCGCTAATGCCCTGACACAGATCAAAGCAACAGAGACAGAGAATCAACCCTGCATGAACCTAGGAGGCAAGAATGTACCTCTTGTTGCACAGAAACAAAATCTTTCTGTCAAACTGAGTTCTCTGAGTCTGCATGAATCATGCAGGCATAAGTTCCCAAAAATGAGCTGTCAAATGCAGAAGCCACAGGTTAAAGCCCCTAAGTGAAAACTGGCTTAACTCCAGTTCCAACTATGACGGAATGAGTCTACCACAGTCTATCCAAATGATGACAACTAAAGATGCTGAACAGAATTCAGAAAGCAGCTACCTGGGGATCTTGAAAAGCAAATAAGAGCAGGTGGTGTGGGAAGCAAAGTTAAAACCTGAAGTATAATCAGTATGATAGTAATGAGTTATGTGTTTTTATCTTTTCTTCCTTTCTCTCTTGTCTTATTTATTTATTTGGCTTCTTCAAGCCTTAGTTGTGGCATGCAGGATCTTCTTTTTTCATTGCTGCACGTGGAATCTTTATTTGCAGCATGCAGACTCTCAGTTGTGGCATATGGGATCTAGTTCTCTGAGTAGGGAACAAACCCAGAGCCCCCTGTGTTCGCAGCATGGAGTCTTAGCCACTGGACCACCAGGGAAGTCTTAGCTCTTGGCTTTAACTGAAGGGTGATTCAAACTGGGAGACTGCAAAGTGATTGCAGGAAACAAAAACTCTAAGAAATGACCTTTTTGGCCAATGTGGCTCCTAAATTAAGCCAAAGAGTAGGGAGGAGTCTGCAGTGTTTTTAAGATCCCTTCTCCCTCATGGCCCTACCACAAGGCCAGCTTCAGTCTGAGAAGCTGCAGGACCATGGAAAGGACATAATGCAGGCACCTAACCCCCTGCAAGAAGCCCATCCTTTTGAGCAAGGGGGATCCTGTTGAGCAAAGTGTGCTATTTTCTTCTCTATTTATGACCATATCAGTATTTTCTATAGGCTCAATCATGCAAAGCTGCAACAGTGTCAGTAGCTAAAGCAACAAGAGAACTCCAGCTTTCTAGACAGAGGACCAGACCAGGGAGTCTCTGAGAGCTGGAGAGTGTGGGGGGAATCCTATGGAGGAGGGATTAGGGAAAGGTGAGAAAAGGCTCCCCACAGAAGGTGAGGCAGAACTTGTCCTTTGAAGCCAACCAGACTGGTGGCATGCTAAAACAAAACAATCAACATTCTCCAGCATATTTTAACAGGACCTGAGCCTCACAAGCTAATATACAGAACTTCCTAGGTATAATACAAAATTACTCAACCTACCAAGAACCAGAAAAATTTGACCAATTCTCAAAGGCAAAGACACTCAACAGGTGCCAACCTCAAGGTGAATGGGATGTTAGAATATCCAAGTCTTTCAAGCAGCTGGATAATCATTCTCTATGAAGTGAAGACAAACTCTCTTGAAATGAATGGAAAAACAGATGTGCTCAGCAAAGAAATAGAAATTATGAAAAAGAAACAAATGGAAAATTTAAAACTGATAAATACAACATATTGAAATTAAAAACTACTGGATAGGTTCAATAGTAGGATAGAGATGACAGAAAAAAAAGAATAAGATCAATAAATATAGATCTATAAAAATTACCCAAACTAAAGAAAAGACAAAAATTACTGAGAGAAAAAATGAACAGACCATTAGGGATTTATGTGTCAATTTTGAAAGGTCTAACATTCATGCCATTGGGGTCCCCAAGGTAGAAGAGAAAAAAATATTTAAGAAAAAATGTCCAATTTAGCAAATCTGGCAAAAAAATATAAGCTTACAGAACAAAGAAATCAAATACATCTAAAACAGAATAAATGCAAAAAAACACCAGATCATACAGACACATTAAGATCAAACTACTAAACACTAAGATAAGGGAAAAAGTCTTGAAAGCAGCTAGAGAAAGCACATTATATGTAAGAGATTAATTATTTGACTGCTCACTTCATATCAGAAGCTGTGGAGGTCAGAAGATAGTGAAATAGCATCATCAAAGTGCTGAAAGAAACATTAACACAGAATTGTGTGTCAAGTGAAAATCACCTTCAGAAATGAAAAGAAGGAACCAAAACGAATTTGTCACCAGCAGAATTGCTCCAAGATGTATGCTGAAGGAAGCTTTCCAGGTTAAAGGAAACAATTTCAGTCCTCAGAAATGAAGAAACAGAAACAGGAAAGATAAATATAATAGACTATTTTGTTTTCTGTTTAGGTTTTCAAAAATACATGACTGTTGAAAGAAAAATATGATCATCTACAGAGCCCTGAAAAAAGGAGTCAATGTATGTTTATATAATACCTATGACAACTATAACAGAGTGGGGAGGCTAATAAGTACCTTTTAGGTTGTAAGTTTTCTATATTCTACTTAAAAATGTAAAATATGAACTCTAAATAGACTGCAAAGTTAGGTTTATGTTGTATCATTT
>SJYQ01096209.1:269476-291859 GCA_006410935.1 Redunca redunca
TTAGATATATATGAAGATATAATAAAAGCCAACATGTAAGTAAAAATTTAAAAATATTCAGTTAATCCCAAAGAAGGTGTGAAATTATATACAGAGGAGACAAACAGAGAGAACACCAGAAAGTGGGCATGGAGGGAACATACCTCAACATAATAAAGGCCAGTTGTGAAAACCTACAGCTAACATCACACTCAATGGTGAAAAACTTGAAAGCATCCCCTCTAAGGAACAAGACAAGGAGGTAACTCTCCACCTTTATTCAACAGTTTTGGAAGTCCTAGCCATGGCAACCGGAGAAAGAAAAGAAATCCAAATTGGAAAAGAAGTAAAACTGTCACTATGTGCAGGTAACATGATCCTATACGTAAGAGATTCTAAGGGTGCTATCAGGAAGTGACTGGAGCTCATCAATGAACTGGGTGAAGTTGCAGGATATAAATTTAATGCACAGAAATCTGTTGCATTTCTATACACTAACAATGAAAGATCAGAAAGAGAAATTAAGGAAGCAATCCCATTTACCATCTCATCAAAAAGAAGAAAACACCTAGGAATAAACCTAAGAAGACAAAAGACCTGAAATCCAAAAACTATAAGACACCGATGAAAAAACTGAAGATGACACCAATAGATGGAAAGATATACCATGTTCTTGGATTAGGAAAATCAGTACTGTCAAAATGACTATATTATCCAAAGCAATATATAGATTCAATGCAATCCCTATCAAATTGCTAATGGCATTCTCACTACCAAAAAAAAAAAAATCTATATGGAGAACCAAAAGACCCTAAATAGCCAAAGCAATTTTTCTTTCTTGAGAAAGAAAAATGGAGCTGGAGGAACCAGGCTCCTTGAGTTCAGACTATACTCCAAAGCTACAGGTAGTGCAGTAGAAAAGAATCCACCTGCCAATGCAGGAGACACAAGAGACGTGGGTTTGATCTCTGGGTCGGGAAGATCCCCTGGAGTAGGAAATGGCAATCCACTCCAATATTCCAGTCCGGAAAATTCCATGGACAGAGGAGACTGGAGAGCTATACAGCAGAGGTCTGTAAGGGTCACAAAGAGTCAAACATGACTGAGCATGCATGCATGCACAAAGCTACAGCAATCAAAACAGTAGGGTATTGCCACAAAACAGGAAAGAGAGATCAATGGTACAGGATATAAAATCTAGAAATAAACCCATGCACCTATGATCGATTAATCCACAAGAGAGGCAAGAATACACAATGGAGAAACGACAGTCTCTTCAATAAACGATGCTGGGAAAACTGGACATGTAAAAAAGTGAAATTAAAGCATTCTTTAACATCATACACAAAATTAAACTCAAAATAGATTAAAGAACTAAATATAAGACCTAATACTATAAAACTCTTAGAGGAAAATACAGGGAGAACACTCTCTGACATAAATCACAGCAATATGTTTTTCTATCCATCTCCTACAGTAATGGACACAAAAACAAACAAATGGGACCTAATTAAACTTAAAAGCTTTTGCACAGCAAAGGAAACCATAAACAAAACAAAAAGACAACCCACAGAATGGGAGAAAATATTTGCAAACTATACAACTGACAAGGGATTAATCTCCAAAATATACAAGCAACTCATGCAGTTCAATATCAAAAAACCAAACAATCTGTTTACAAAAAGGGGGCTGAAGACTTAAATAGACATTTTTCTAAAGAAGACATACAGATGGCCAAGAGGCACACAAGAAGATGCTTAACATCTTTAATTATCCAGTTCAGTTCAGTCGCTCAGTCATGTCCGACTCTTCAACCCCATGAACTGCAGCATACCAGGCTTCCCTGTTCATCACCAACTCTGGAGCTTACTCAAACTCATGTCCATTGAGTCAGTGATGCCATCCAACCATCTTATCCTCTGTCATCCCCTTCTCCTGCCTTCGATCTTTCCCAACACCAGGGTCTTTTCCAATAAGTCAGTTCTTCTCATCAGGTGGCCAAAGTATTGGAGTTTCGGCTTCAGTATCAGCCGTTCCAATGAATATTCAGGACTGATTTCCTTTAGGATGAACTAGTTTGATCTTGTAGTACAAGGGGCTCTCAAGAGTCTTCTCCAATACCACAGTTCAAAAGCATCAATTCTTTAACGCTCAGCTTTGTTTAAAGTCCAACTCTCACATCGATAAATGACTACTGGAAAAACCATAGCCTTGACTAGACGGAATTTTGTAGGCAAAGTAATATCTCTGCTTTTGAATATGCTATCTAGGTTGGTCACAACTTCCCTTCCAAGGAGTAAGCGTCTTTTAATTACATGGCTGCAATCACCATCTGCAGTAATTTTGGAGCCCCAAAAAATAAAGTCTGCCACTGTTTCCACTGTTTCCCCATCTATTTTCCATGAAGTGATGGGACCAGATGCTACAATTTTAGTTTTCTGAATGTTGAGCTTCTTTTTTTTTTTTTTGAATGTTGAGCTTTAAGCCAACTTTTTCACTCTCCTCTTTCACATTCATCAAGACGCTTTTTAGCTCCTCTTCACTTTCTGCCATAAGGGTGGTGTCATCTGCATATCTGAGGTGATTGATATTTCTCCTGGCAATCTTGATTCCAGCTTGTGCTTCATCCAGCCCAGCGTTTCTCATGATGTACTCTGCATAGAAGTTAAATAAGCAGGGTGATAATATACAGCCTTGACGTACTCCTTTTCCTATTTGGAACCAGTCTGTTGTTCCATGTCCAGTTCTAACTGTTGCTTCTTGACCTGCATACAGATTTCTCAGGAGGCAGGTCAGGTGGTCTGGTATTCCCTTCTCTTGAAGAATTTTCCAAAGTTTGTTGTGATCCATACAGTCAAAGGCTTTGGCATAGTCAATAAAGCAGAAATAGATGTTTTTCTGGAACTCTCTTGCTTTTTCCATGATCCAGCAGATGTTGGCAATTTGATCTCTGGTTCCTCTGCCTTTTCTAAATCCAGCTTGAACATCTGCAAGTTCACGGTTCACATACTGTTGAAGCCTGGCTTGGAGAATTTTGATTATCATTTTGCTAGCGTGTGAGATGAGTGCAATTGGGTGGTAGTTTGAGTATTCTTTGGCATTGCCTTTCTTTGGGATTGGAATGAAAACTGACCTTTTCCAGTCCTGTGGCCACTGCTGAGTTTTCCAAGTTTGCTGGCATATTGAGTGCAGCACTTTCACAGCATCGTCTTTCAGGTTTTGAAATAGCTCCACTGGAATTCCGTCACCTCCAACTAGTTTTGTTCATAGTGATGCTTCCTAAGGCCCACTTGACTTCACATTCCAGGATGTCTGGCTCTAGGTGAGTGATCACACCATTGTGATTATCTGGGTCATGAAGATCTTTTTTGTGTAGTTCTTCTTGCCATCTCTTCTTAATATCTTCTGCTTCTGTTAGGTCCATACCATTTCTGTCCTTTATTGTACCCATCTTTGCATGAAACATTCCCTTGGTATCTCTTATTATCTTGAAGAGATCTCTAGTCTTTCCCATTCTGTTGTTTTCCTCTATTTCTTTGCACTGATCGCTAAGAAAGGCTTTCTTATGTCTCTTTGCTATTCTTTGGAACTCTGCATTCAAATTTCCTTTTCTCCTTTGCCTTTCACTTCTCTTCTTTTCTCAGCTATTAGTAAGGCCTCCTCAGACAGGAGGCCTTGTATTTCTTTTTTGGGGGGATTGTCTTGATCCCTGCCTCATGTACAGTGTCACAAATCTTTGTCCATAGTTCTTCAGGCACTCTCTCTATCAGATCTAATCCCTTGAATCTATTTGTCACTTTCACTGTATAACTGCAAGGGGTTTGATTTAGGTCATACCTGAATGCTCTAGTGGTTTTCCCTGCTTTCTTCAATTTAGGTCTGAATTTGGCAATAAGGAGTTCATGATCTGAGCCACAGTCAGCTCGCGGTCTTGTTTTTGCTGATTGTATAGAGCTTTTCCATCTTTGGCTGCAAAGAATATAATCAATCTGATTTTGGTATTGACCATCTGGTGATGTCCAAGTGCAGAGTCTTCTCTTGTGTTGTTGGAGGAGAGTGTTTGCTATGACCAGTGCATTCTCTTGGCAAAACTCTATTAGCCTTTGCCCTGCTTCGTTCTAGATACAGTCCATGGGGTCGCACAGAGTCAAACAACTGAGCACACACACAAAGCAGTACTACTTAGAATAGCACCAAAAAATGAAACACTTTGGTATAAATCTAACAAAATTCACACGGGATCTGTCGATGAAAACTATAAATCACCGATGAAAGAAATCAAAGACCTAACTAAATGGAGAAATATACCATGTTTATGAGTTGGAAGACTCAATATTATTCAAATGTTAATTTTCCCCAAGATGTTCTAGCTACACCAAAAGCATGATTCATAAAAGAAAAATCGACCAATTAGGTTTTTTCAAGGTTAAAAGGCTATCAGGGTTTCTTTCTTTCTTCTTTTAAAGTTAAAAAGGCTTTTTATAGGAACCACACTGTTAAGAGCATGAAAAGACAAGCCACAGAATGGGAGAAAATATTTGGAAACCACATATCTAATAAAAGACCTGTTCGCAGAATATGTAAAGTACCCTCAATGCTCAACAATAAGAAAACAAATGATCTTTCCAAATTAGTGTTTTCATTTTTTTCCAAATAGCTAGATCATATGGTAGTTCTAATTTTTAGCTTTTTAAGGAACCACCATATTGTTTTCCATACTGGCTACACTGAGTTACATTCCTACCAATAGTATAAAGATTTCCCTTTCCTCCATATCTTCTCCACCATTCATGATTTGTAGACTTTGGAGGATAGTCATTCTGACAGGTGTGAGATTATATCTCATTGTTATGATTTGCATTTCTCTAATAATTAGCAACACTGAACATAATTTCATATTTCTGTTAGCCATCTATGCATATTCTTTGAAAAAAAGTCTATTCAGGTCTTATGCCCATTTTTTTGATTGGATTGTTTCTTCTATATTGAGTTGTTTTATTGTAGCACTGAATTTGGTAATAAGGAGTTCATGATCTGAGCCACAGTCAGCTCCTGGTCTTGTTTTTGTTGATTATATAGAGCTTCTCCATCTTTGGCTGCAAAGAATATAATCAGTCTGATTTCGGTGTTGACCATCTGGTGATGTCCATGTGTAGAGTCTTCTCTTGTGTTGTTGGAAGAGGGTGTTTGCCATGATCAGTGCATTTTCTTGGCAAAACTATTAGCCTTTGTCCTGCTTCATTCTACATTCCAAGGCCAAAGTTGCCTGTTACTCCAGGTGTTTCTTGACTTCCTACTTTTGCATTCCAGTCCCCTATAATGAAAAGGACATCTTTTTTAGGTGTTAGTTCTAAAAGGTCTTGTACGTCTTCATAGAACTGTTCAGCTTCAGCTTCTTCAGCGTTACTGGGTGGGGCATAGGCTTGGATTACCATGATATTGAATGATTTGCCTTGGAGACAAACAGAGATCATTCTGTCGTTTTTGAGACTGCATCCAAGTACTGCATTTCGGACTCTTTTGTTGACCAGGATGGCTACTCCATTTCTTCTGAGGAATTCCTGCCGAAGTAGTAGATAAAATGGTCATCTGAGTTAAATTCACCCATTCCAGTCCATTTTAGTTCACTGATTCCTAGAATGTAGACGTTCACTCTTGCCATCTCTTGTTTGACCACTTCCAATTTGCCTTGATTCATGGACTTGACATTCCAGGTTCGTATGCAATATTGCTCTTTATAGCTTCGGACCTTGCTTCTATCACCAGTCACATCCACAGCTGGGTATTGCTTTTGCTTTGGCTCCATCCCTTCATTCCTTCTAGAGTTATTTCTCCACTGATCTCCAGTAGCATATTGGGCACCTACTGACCTGGGGAGTTCCTCTTTCAGTATCCTATCATTTTGCCTTTACATACTGTTCATGGGGTTCTCAAGGCAAGAATACTGAAGTGGCTTGCCATTCCCTTCTCCAGTGGACCACATTCTGTCAGTGGACCACATTCCTAAATTGAAGAAAGTAGGGAAAACCGCTAGACCATTCAGGTATGACCTAAATCAAATCCCTTATAATCATATACAGTGGAAGTGAGAAATAGATTTAAGGGACTAGATCTGATAGACAGAGTGCCTGATGAACTATGGTTCATGACACTGTACAGGAGACAGGGATCAAGACCATCCCCATGGAAAAGAAATGCAAAAAAGCAAAATGGCTGTCTGGGGAGGCCTTACTAATAGCTGTGAAAAGAAGAGAAGTGAAAAGCAAAGGAGAAAAGGAAAGATATAAGCATCTGAATGCAGAGTTCCAAAGAATAGCAAGAAGAGATAAGAAAGCCTTCTTCAGCAATCAATGCAAAGAAAGAGAGGAAAACAACAGAATGGGAAAGACTAGNAATTCTTCAAGAGAAGGGAATACCAGACCACCTGACCTGCCTCCTGAGAAATCTGTATGCAGGTCAAGAAGCAGCAGTTAGAACTGGACACGGAACAACAGACTGGTTCCAAATAGGAAAAGGAGTAAGTCAAGGCTGTATATTGTCACTCTACTTATTTAACTTATATGTAGAGTACATCATGAGAAACACTGGACTGGAAGAAACACAGGCTGGAATCAAGATTGCCAGGAGAAATATCAATCACCTCAGATATGCAGATGACACCACCCTTATGGCAGAAAGTGAAGAGGAACTAAAAAGCCTCTTGATGAAAGTGAAGAGAAGAGTGAAAAAGTTGGCTTAAAGCTCAACATTCAGAAAACAAAGATCATGGCATCTGGTCCCATCACTTCATGGGAAATAGATGGGAAGAGAGTGGAAACAGTGTCAGACTTTATTTTTGGGGGCTCCAAAATCACTGCAGATGGTGATTGCAGCCATGAAATTAAAAGACGCTTACTCCTTGGAAGAAAAGTTATGACCAACCTAGACAGCATATTCAGAAGCAGAGACATTACTCTGCCGACTAAGGTCCGTCTAGTCAAGGCTATGGTTTTTCCAGTAGTCATGTATGTATGTGAGAGTTGAACTGTGAAGAAGGCTGAGCGCCGAAGAATTGATGTGTTTGATCTGTGGTGTTGGAGAAGACTCTTGAGAGTCCCTTGGACTGCAAGGAGATCCAACCAGTCCATTCTGAAGGAGATCAGCCCTGGGATTTCTTTGGAAGGAATGATGCTGATGCTGAAACTCCAGTACTTTGGTCACCTCATGCGAAGAGTTGACTCATTGGAAAAGACTCTGATGCTGGGAGGGATTGGGGACAGGAGGAGAAGGGGATGACAGAGGATGAGATGGCTGGATGGCATCACCGACTCGATGGACGTGAGTTTGAGTGAACTCCAGGAGTTGGTGATGGACAGAGAGGCCTGGCGTGCTGCGATTCATGGGGTGGCAAAGAGTCAGACATGACTGAGCGACTGAACTGAACTGATGTGAAGAACTGACTCACTGGAAAAGACCTTGATGCTGGGAAAGATTGAAGGCAGGAGGAGATGGGGACAACAGAGGATGAGATGGCTGGATGGCATCACTGACTCAATGAACGTGAATCTGAGTGAACTCCAGGAGTTGGTGATGGACAGGGAGGCCCGGTGTGTTGCGATTCATGGGGTCGCAAAGAGTCGGACATGACTGAGCGACTGAACTGATTGTAGCGCTAGTCACAATATTCAAGATATGGAAGCAACCCAAACACTCATCAACAGACAAATGGATAAAGATGTGGTATGTATACACATGATGGTGTATTACTCAGTCATAGAAAAGAATGAAATTCTTCCATTTGCAGCAACATGGATGAAGCTTGCTTACTGAAATGAGTCAGAGAAAGACAATTACCATATGATATCCCTTCTATGAAAAATATAAGGGATATATAAATCTGAAAAATCATACAAATGAACGCATATGCAAAAGAGAAACAGACTCACAGACATAGAAAACAGACTAGTAGTTACCAAAGGGGAAACGAGGGAGTACAGAATTAAAAGCTACAAACTAGTATGTATAAAACAGATAAGCAACAAGGATATATTGTATAGCACAGGGAATTATAGCCACTTTCTTGAAATAACTTCTAATGGAGTATAATCTGTAAAAACGCTGAGTCACTATGATGTTCAGGTGAAAGTAATACTGTAAGTCAACACTTCAAAAAAAGAATCTAAAAAAATGATACAAATGAACTTATTTACAAAACGGAAATAGAGTCACAAATGTAGAAAACAAACTTGTGGCTACCAAGGGGAAAAGGAGGAGGAGTGATAAATCGGGAGACTGGGATTGACATATACACACTACTATAGATAACTAATAAGGACCTATTGTAAGCACAGGAAACTCTACTCAGTACTCTGTAATGACCTATACGGGAAAATAATCTAAAAAAGAGTGAGCATACGTGCATGTAAACCCAATTCACTTTGCTGTACAGAAGAAACTAACACAACATTGTAAGTCAACTACACTCCAATAAAAATTAACTTAGAAGGAAAACAATCTAATCAAAGATGGGCAAAGATTTAAACAGACACTTTATCAAAGATATACAAAGGGAAAATAAACATATGAAAAGATGCTCCATATCATTAGTCATCAGGCAAACACAAATTAAAACCACAGTGAAATCACTACATACTAAGAATGCCTATGGGTTTCCGTTTGCTCTGTTTTTATGACAAAAGTAATTGCTGGCAAGGGTGCAAAACAACTGGAACTTATATACCTTGAAGGTAGAAATACAAAATAAGAAAGCCACTGCTGCAAACAATTTGCCAGCTGTTGTTTAATATATAAAGTTAAATGTAGAACTACCATAAGACCAAACAGTCCAGGCGTTTTTATTTCTCTTGGGTAAAGACTTAATTTCACACAAAAACCTATACATTTATATAACATCTTTATTCATAATCACCAAAAGCTGAAAACAACCCAGACACTTTTAAACTAGTGAATGGATAATCACCATGTCGATGGTTCATCCATACAATAAAAAACAATAAAAATAAAAAGCTAACAACAAAAAGAAACTAACCACTGATTCATGCAACACAGATAAATCTTAAATGCATTTGGCTAAATGGAAGAAGTCAGACCTAAAATCTATATACCCTACACTTCCATCTTTATGAATTTTGAAAAAGGCAAACAAACTAACGATCAGTAGTTGTCAGGGATAGAGGACAGTGAAGGGGCTGGTATAATGCAAATTAAGAGAGAATGTATGGGTTGCTATAATTTTCTGTTCTGTATCACAAGTCTGGTGGTGAAGACATGCCTATATGCACCCTTAGGACTGTACACTACAAAGAGCAAGCTTTCTTTATATGTTTGTTTGGTTTTGGATGTGCTCAGTCTTTGTTGCTGTACATGGACTTTCGCCAGTTGTGAGGAAGTTTCACGGCATGTAAATTTATATAAAATACAATCAACCAGGATGTGGTGTGAACACAAGATGGAATACAAGTTGTAATCCTAATATATAATCTAAGTGTTACCAATGGACAGCATTAGCACACTGGAGAGAATGGAAAAGTAAAGAACTAACCTTAGTAACTTTCAAAAACCATATTTGAATTAGGTACCATAGAACTAAAAAGAAAAAGAACTGTACTCAAAGACAATTCGTATTTGGTAAATTTGTTTCTCACAGAGATATGGGGTAACAATTTTGAAGCAACTTCCAATGTATACTAGAGTTGAACAAATAAACAGATATAGGGTAAATAATGAAAATTCTGTTTCTAACTTTCTATAAAAGCAGTTACAAAGAAGCAAATGGGGAAAGTCAGAAGGGACACTGGTATTGGATTGGAATTAGAAGTATCAATAAGAACTCAATTGTTTGAGAATCAATAAGAACTCAATAAGAAATCAATTGTTTTCAAAATATATTCACTTTGACAGATACAAAAATAAACATAAATGAGTCTATGAATAAGTTAGTGTGTGTGTGTGTGTGTGTATATATATATATCTATATAAGTTTGGTGCTGACCGACACTAGAAACAATGACATTTCAATACCACTGAGGACTTCACTGCACAGATTTTAGCTTCTCAATATCACTCTTCAATTAAAAAGCAAAAAAACCCAAGACAACCACCACCACAACCAGGGCTCCTTGGAAAGTGAAAGGGAAAAATCGCTCAGTCATGTCCGACATTTTGTGACCCCATGGTCTGTACAGTCCATGGAATTTTCCAGGCCAGAATACGAGAGTGGGTAGCTGTTCCCTTCTCCTAGGAATCTTCCCAACTCAAGGATCAAACCCAGGTTTCCCGCATTGCAGGTGGATTCTCCACTAACTGAGCCAGCCGGAAAGCCCAAGAACACTGGAGTGGGTAGCCTATCCCTTCTCCAGCGGATCTTCCCAACTCAGGAACTGAACCAGGGTCTCCTACATTTCAAGTGTATTCTTTACCAACTAGGCTACCAAGGAGGCATTCTTGGATAAGTGGTTAAATCCAATCCTGGGTCAGAGAAAATACAAGAGGAACCTGGAGCTTCTTGTGTGCCAGAAAGTGACAAGGTGCTCAAAAAAAAAAAAAAAAAATGAGGATACCTGTAAAGGGCTCAGGAATCAATATCAAAGAGTTCTCCTTGGCCAAAGTTGGAATAATTAAAGCAATAAAATGTATAACAACAGAATAACCTATAAGACAAAAATATATACAAGGACCAGAACTAAGAGAAAGAGAGACATGGACGAGAAGGAACAGTTCTATCAAGAATTCCAATTAACACAAGCAGAAAGGGTTAGGGAAACAGAAAACCACCATTAGAACATCCTGAAAATTGTTACAGATGAGATCCATTGATGGATACTAAAATTAGTGGGAAAAAGTTTGAGGAGAAATGGGTATTTGCATAGTCTCAAAGTATTTCTTCCAGATATTAAGGAAAAGTAACTTTCAGTGGAAACTCCTGGCAGACACTGCCTCAGCTTGGTGATCACTGTTAGCCCCACCAGTAGTGAATATTAACATCATGTGCCCCCTGATGGGGTAACTGAGAAGGACGCATCACTACTGGGGCATCTCTGTACAACCTCAACCTAACCATGAGAAAACACTCAGCCCAGAGTGAGGGACATTCTACAAAACAACTAAGAGTGTCGAGACCATGAAAGACTAGTAAAGATAAGCAACTGTCACAGATCGGTAAGGACTGGGGGAGGTGATTGCTAAGGACTAGCACGTGACCAAGAGACTGACACTATTGTCTCAGGAGAGGTGATAATTTAAGTGCGCGGTGGGAATCTGGATTGGCTCCTGGAACAGAAAAAGGAGATCAGAAATACTGATGAAATGTGAATAAAATCAAGTTTACTTAACAGTATTGTGTCAATGTTGATTTCTTAGTTTTTAATATATGTACTATGGTTTGTAAGATGTTAGTGAACATTAAGGGAAGCTGGGTGGAGGGTACATAGGAAATCTCCATCCTAATTTTATAACTTTCCTGTAAGTCTCAAGTTATTACAGAATAAAAAGGTTTCAAATTTCCTTTAAGAGAGACTTGACTGTTTAATGCAATAGAGAGAAGAGATATTTTGGCATTATTACATATCTGGAAGTGAAGTTTAATTTTAAAATCACAAAAGAAATAGGAGTGGGTAAATTGAACTATACTGTCATAAAGTTCTTATGCTATAAATAACATGATATAAAATTATTTTAAAATATACTGTGGCAAGTTAAATACAAACATTTAAAACTAAAAGCAATTACTACAAGTGAAAAACCACAGTAAAATGAAGGTTAACATAATAAGCCATGAGTAGGGGAAAATAAAATCATTTAAAAACTCTGACAAAGCAGGAAAAAATATACTATTAAAAAGGTATTAAAACAGCAGAAACAAATAGAATATAAATAGTTAGATGATATACTTAAACTCAACTATATCTATACTAATATTAAATTTTATTCTAAATAGTCCAATTAAAAGCAGATTCTCAATATAGATAAAACACAACCGTGTATTCTCAGTGAAAAATGTACTTTAAAATGAGACACAGATACATTAAAAGTAAAAATACATAAAAAGGTATATCAGGCAAAGTCTAATCAGGAGAAAGCAGAAGTGACTTAGAGACAAAGTAGGCTTTACGATGATGAATAATGCCAGAAAAAGAGGGACATTTCCTAATGATAAAGGGGAGACACACACACACGAATATTATTCAGCCATGAAAAAGGCTCATTTGGAACGAGGTCCATGGGTGGACACGGAGGGCACTGTGTGTTAGCCGCCCAGTTGTGTCTGACTCTCTGTGACTGTGTGGACTGTAGCCCTCCAGGCTCCTCTGTCCTTGAGATTCTCCAGACAAGCACAGTGGGTTGCCATTTTCCTCTCCAGGGGATCTTCCTGACCCAGGGATCGAACCCAAGTCTCCCACATCACAGGTGGACTCTTTACTGTCTGAGCCACCAGGGAAGCCTTTGAGGGCATTATGATAAGTGAAATAAGTCAGAGAGAGACAGACAAACATCATACAATCTCACTTACACATGAAATATGAAAAACAAATCCCAAGTTTGGGATGTAGAGAACTGATGAGTGGTTGCCTGAAGTGAGGGTTAGGGGTATTTAACTGAGTAAAAGGGGTCACAAAGTACAAATTTTCAGTTATAAGATGAGTAAGTCATGGGAATGTTAAGCACAGCATGATGACTGTACTTAATAATACTATATTGCATATTTGAAACTAGCTAGGGGAATGGATCTTGAAAGTTCTTATCACAAGGAAAAAATGGTAACTATGTACAGTGATGGATGTTAAGCGGACTTATTGTGGTGATCATTCTGCAATACATACAAATAACAAATCATTATGTTGTATACCCAAAACTAATATATCAATTATAAGTCAGTTAAAATAATTTTTAAAAATTAATATTGTGCAGTGTTGGCATGTTGCTGTTCAGTCACTAAGTCAGGTCTGACTATTTGCAACCCCATGGACTGCAGCACACCAGGATTCCCTGTCCTTCACTATCTCCTGGAGTTTGCTCAAATTCATGTTTATTGACTCGGTGATGTCATCCAACCATCTCATCCTCTGTTGCCCCCTTCACCTCCTGCCCTCAGTCTTTCCCAGCATCAGGGTCTTTTCCAGTGAGTGAGATCTTTGCCTCAGGTGGCCAAAGTATTGGAGCTTCAGCTTCAGGTATCAGTCCTTCCAATGTTATCCTCTCAGTGTTGGCATAAAGATCACCAAATATATCAGTGGAATAGAATGGATAACCCAGAAATAGACTCTAACGTAACATGACTTTTGACAAATGAGCCAAGAAATTCCATTGCAAAAGTAAAGTCTTTTTTAAAAACTAATGCTACATAGTAATATTATAATAATAATGCTGGAATCCCTGTATATTGCTACTGAGAAAAAAGTAAGCCTTGACTTCTACCTCACACAGATAATAGGCCAAGCTGTATTTCCCCATGTCCATATCCAATTATTCCAGCTCCCTCTGTCTCTCCACCATTGGGTGTTATCTTTTTTATTTTTCACTGTCCTAGTATCTCGGGGGAAAAAAAAACAGAGTCCCCATACATTGCTCATAGAAGTATAAAATCGTGAAAGAACTTTGGAAACATTTTTACATTTTCTTAAAATATTAAATATGTATCTAGGCATGTATCTACGTATGACCAGCAATCGCATTCTTAGTCACTCAAGAGAATAAAAATGTGTGTTCACTAACTCTCTTGTACAAGAATGTACCAATTTCACTCACAATAATTCCAAACTGTAACAACCCAATCTTCTTCAACACAAAAATCAATCAATAAAGTTGATATTTTTATAGCTGAAATACTATTTCACAGTTTCAGAAATGAGGTACAACTACACAGAACAGCAGGGATGAATCTTAAAACATCCTGATTGGAAAAAAAAAACCAGACACAAATGAGTTATAATGTGTAATTTCATTTACATGAAACTCAAAACATACAAAACTAATCTATGGTTATAGTGACAAGAGTTTTAGTTGCCTATCAGAGGTAGGTATTGACAAAAAGGGAACACAGGGTAATAGAAATGTTCTATGTTTTGAATGTGGTGTTGGTTATATGGGTATATACATTTTGTCAAAATTCATCAGATTACATACTTAAGTTGTATGCATTTCACTGTAGGTAAATTTTACCTTGAATAATAATAATAATAGAAAGATCATGCTGGCTGCTGTGTGGAGAACAGTTAGTTAGTAATGGGGCAAGAAGGAAGTGGGGAGAGCAGTTGACAGGCTCTCACAGGTATCCTAGTGAAGCACAGGGAAGCCTGGTGTGTTGCAGGCCATGGGGTTGCAGAGAGTCAAGACACGATTGTGTGACCGAACAACAACAAAGTAAGTGTCCAGGTAACAGACGCCAGTCACCTGGACATGGCGGCAGGGCAAGTGAAGACAGGTTTGGGGAACAGTCTCTTCCAGGACGTCTTTCTTAGTGGTGGCAGCCCTCTCAAGTCTTCTCTCAGCCCTACAGCATCTACCACTGGCCCTGTTGTACTAATTTCACAACCACTATTCAATACTCATTCCAAACCAGGTACCTAAATCATGTTCCTGCTTTTCATATGTTGGAATTCTGCTTACCTTCTAAACCAGCCTCTCTACCGCTTCATAGTTGTACAATCTTGGGCAAGCTCAGCAACATTTGGAGTCTCAAGTGCCCTTATTCTGTAAATTGGGGTAATAATTATATTCATCCTGAAGACTTATTAAGAGGATTAATTTAGATAAAATGCATGTGTATCACTGGGTTTAAATAGGACAGTCATGGCCAAGTGTCCATTATCTGACATATAGGAAGGAAATGATAGACTTTCTTTTCTTACTTATCTCCCTAAGTAGACTGAACTCCCCAAGGCAGGGGAATATCCCCTACTCTTATCTATCCAGTGGCATGGCAGACCACAACAAGAGGTATGCTGCATGTATGTACTTTCTTTCTGGTACAAATTACCATGGAGTATAGGATTCTGTGAAATGGGTTCTGGGTACAGATCTGCTTAGCTGGGAAACACAGTCAGAAAACACAAGATTTTAGAAAATATGGGTTTGCCCTAACTAGAAGCCAACAAAAGTCAAACTTTCAAGTGAAACTCAGACATTTAGGGGTTCAATTGAACTTGGTGGTCGGAAAGTTTTGAAAAAAATACAGTTCTAAATAAAAGCTAATGGAAAAGGCTTTCTTAAGGGAAAAAAAGCTAATAAAGAATGTTAGCTTAAATAGTGCTTTATGAAACAATATTAAGACGCATTAAAAGCAAAAAAAAAAAATGAAACATATGGATTAGATTCCCCTGGAAATATATCAAGTTTTTAAATGTAAGGAAATGCTGTTCAGGAAAATGTGGAAGCTTTGTTCAACTTGAAGCACAAATCATTTTCTGAGTGTATTAAAATTGTTTGCATACTTGTGATGAGCTCAGAGTATATTTCTATCTTTTGGTCAAGCGATGTCAGACTATCGGTCCTCAGAAATCAATCAACACATCAAAATCAAATGCATTTGGATGCAACAGATATGTTTTGTGGAAACACCAGAGTTGGTGGAGAAATGGACTGGGAACCAAAGCTAACTCCTGCGATGGGCTTCCACTGACTTTCAAAGGAAGGAGACATATGGTGTCCAGTTACAGATGGAGAATTAGACAGACATACATTTACCTCTACTTCCTCCAGAAACACCACAAACTGACAACAGAAAGATATTTTTATGATATAATGCCCATGGACAGAGACAACAGGAGAAATTACAAAAGCAAGAACATTTTGGAAGCTGGATAAGTGGTAACCAGTTTAGCAGACCTGAAAAACTGAGTCCTAAATCGATAGTGATGCAGGCCAAAAGTCAAAGCAACAAGAGAAGTGGCGGTGAATGTGCACCTATTAAAAGAAGAACTGGTTTATACTCTATTGAAGAACTGTCAGACCTTCAGAGACACATTCTCATTCAGTGTATCCAGGTGGCAGCCTCATCACCACTCCAGCAGAAGACTCGAAGATTATTTTCTAGGGAGGATGAAACAGAATTGAGATCATCAAACACAGCAGAAAATGAAAGTATCAGAATGAAAAGAGAAAAGTTAAGTGAAATTTTACATACCATTATGAACTGAATTATACCCCTCACAAATTCACATGTTGAAGGCTTAACTCCTCATAAGAAGAGGTGGCAAGAAAACACAGAAGAACTATACAAAAAAGATCTTCATGACCCAGATAATCACAATGGTGTGATCACTCACCTAGAGCCAGACATCGTAAAATGTGAAGTCAAGTGGGCCTTAGAAAGCATCACTACAAACAAAGCTAGTGGAGGTGATGGAATTCCGGTTGAGCTATTTCAAATCCTAAAAGATGATGCTGTGAAAGTGCTGCATTCAATATGCCAGCACATTTGGAAAACTCAGCAGTGGCCATAGGACTGGAAAAGGTCAGTTTTCATTCCAATCCCAAAGAAAGGCAATGCCAAAGAGTGTTGAAACTACCATACAACTGCACTCTTCTCACACGCTAGTAAAGTAATGCTCAAGATTCTCCAAGCTAGGCTTCAACAATACGTGAACCATGAACTTCCAGATATTCAAGCCAGTTTTAGAAAAGGCAGAGGAACCAGAGATCAAATTGCCAACATCTGCTGGATCATCAAAAAAGCAAGAGAGTTCCAGAAAAGCATCTATTTCTACTTTATTGACTATACCAACGCCTTTGACTGTGTGGATCACAATAAACTGTGGAAAATTCTGAGAGAGATAGGAAAAGAAATTTGTATGCAGGTCAGGAAGCAACAGTTAGAACTGGACATGGAACAACAGATGGGTTCCAAATAGGAAAAGGAGTATGTCAAGGCGGTATATTGTCACCCTGCTTATTTAACTTATATGCAGAGTACATCATGAGAAATACTGGGCTGGATGAAGCACAAGCTGGAATCAAGACTGCTGGGAGAAATATCAATAACCTCAGATATGCAGATGACACCACCCTTATGGCAGATAATATGAAGAACTAAAGAGTCTCTTGATGAAAGTGAAAGTGGAGAGTGAAAAAGTTGGCTTAAAGCTCAACATTCAGAAAACAAAGATCATGACATCTGGTCCTATCACTTCATGGCAAATAGATGGAGAAACAGTGGCTGACTTTATTTTCTTGGGCTCCAAAATCACTGCAGATGGTGATTGCAGCCATGAAATTAAAAGATGCTTACTGCTTGGAAGAAAAGTTATGACCAACCTGTAAGGTCAGACCCCGGGGGCCATAACGGGCCACCCTTCCCTCCCCCGCTGGCGGGGGAAGTCCCTAACGGAAGGAGCCTCCCAGACCCCAGGGGACCAATGACAGCACACTTCGCCAGCTAAAGCCGCCCCACCCCAGCCACATAGAAAAACCTATCAGCCTGCGACGCTGCCACCCGGCAACCTATCCAAACCCCCATCCATTTACCTGGCCATCCCTTGCAAGGTGCATATATAAACAAACTTCTAACATGGTCTGGGCGCCGACTTCCTCAACCTGCCTCGTTTGGGTTTGGGAACCCCGCCCAGGAGCGCTTCGCCATTGAAAAGCCTGTTAGACACTCTTTTGGTGTCCTGGTCTTTTACCTAACACAACCGAGACAGCATATTAAAAAGCAGAGACATTACTCTGCCAATAAAGGTCCATCTAGTTAAGGCTATGGTTTTTCCAGTAGTCATGTACGGATGTGAGAGTTGGACTATAAAGAAAGCTGAGTGCTGAAGAACTGATGTTTTCAAACTGTGTGTTGGAGAAGACTCTTGAACGTCCCTTGGACTGCAAGGAGATCCAACCAGTCCATTCCAAAGAAAATCAGTTGTGAATGTTCATTGGAAGGACTGATGCTGAAGCTGAAACTCCAACACTTTGGCTACCTGATGTGAAGAGCTGACTCATTTGAAAAGACCCTGATGCTGGGAAAGATTGAAGGCAGGAGGAGAAGGGGATGACAGAGGATGAGATGGTTGGATGACATCACCGACTCAATGGACATGAGTTTGGGTGGATTCCGGGAGTTGGTGATGGACAGGGAGGCTGGCATGCTGCAGTCCATGGGGTCACAAAGAGCCGGACACAACTGAGCGACTGAACTGAACTCCCCACATTATCATATTTGGAGATTGGGCCGTTAAGAAGGTAATTAAGGTTAAATGAGGTCGTAAGTTAGGGTTCTGTGCAACAGGACTATTGTCCTCATGAGGAGAGGAAGGGGTGACACCAAAGCATTCTCCTTCCTCCTGCCCACAGTAGAAAGATCATGTGAGGTACAGGGATAAGGTGGCCTTCTGAAGAGAGGCCTCACCAGAACCAAGCCTCTGTCTTTGCTTTTCTAGTCTCCAAAACAGTGAGAAAATAGATTTCTATTGTTTCAGCCACCCAGACTGTGGTATTTTGTTATGACAGCCTGAGCAGACTAGTAATACACATACTAAGAAATGGTTAGCCTTCTTTCCCTCCCAAAGTCCATGAATGCTGAGAGCCAAACGTATATCTTCTAGGCAGGAGACTGGAACAATCTGACTAGTGCCAGAGACAAAATCAAAAGACATCAACAGTGAGGATTCTCTTGAAAACGGCCTACTTAGATTATGCTACATCAAGTTCATAGTTTAAATAGCCCCACCTAAAGGACACAGACCTTTCAAGTCAGCTTTTAAATGACCTCTACTCTTAAATGTGATCAGGAAATCAAGAATAACAAGGCACTTGTGGAGACTATATAATATGAAATATAGAGACCAAAATAAATAGGGAAGGAGAAGAACACTTAAGTGAAATCACAGTACCTTAGAGAAGATATTATATCTATGAATCAAGAATGAGATGTTATTTTAAAAAGAAATGTTTAGAAAACAACAGAGAGATCTTGGAAATTTTTTTTAATGATGGAAGAAACAATGCATAAAAATTTCAAAGATAAACAGCTCAGAAAATAGAGAAAACAAAAAAAATGGAAGAGAGAAAAATGAGAATATTGAGGAAATAGTTCAATACATGTACCTCTAAATAATAGGTGTTTCAGGGAGTAGGTGGGGAGGTAGAACATAAAAAGAAGGGAAAGGAAAGTGGAAATAATCAAGGAAACAATTTTCATAGGTAATAGTGAAGAGTCGGAACACAACTGAGTGACTTCACTTCCCCTTTTCACTTTCATGCATTGGAGAAGGAAATGGCGACCCACTTCAGTGTTCTTTTGTGCCTGGAGAATCCCAGGGACCGCAGAGCCTGGTGGGCTGCCGTCTATGGGGTCGCATAGAGTCGGATACGACTGAAGCGACTTAGCAGCAGCAGCAACAAGAGTTGAAGGATATAAGTTTCAAAAATGCTCACAAAGTGCCCTGCATGATGATTAAAAATATATCTACACTAAAGAACTGAATCACAAAATTTGAAAACAACAGGGCAAAGAAAATTTCCTATAGTAGAGAGGGAGAGAGAGAAACAGATTTCACTAATGGCCTTCTTGGCAACACTGTAACCATGAAGACAATGGCACAAGGCCATCAACGTTTTGAAAGATTATCTCCAACCCAGAATTCTATACCCAGCCAAACCATCAAGTAAGCATGAGGCTAGAATAAATGCACTTTCAAATATTCAAGGGTACAAAAAATACTTACTTCTTTATAAGTTAATGGTGAAAAAAATGTGCTCCACTAAAGCAAAGAAGAAACCAAAGAAAGAGGAGGATATGGGATCCAGGAAATAGAAGGTCAGCAGAAAAATAAAACGGAGGGAATGGCCAATATGCTAATGAAGAAACCTCAAACAAAAACTGGATAGCAGATCTTGAAAGCACCCGACCAAGTTCAGAGGCTGTGGGAGATTTTCTCAGAAGGTGGACACGATAGAATAAAGTTTGTGAAAACAATTTTAAAACAGACTATTCAACTAGAGAAGAGTTTGGTGCTGAACTAGTGACAAGGTGGAAAAAAGGTAACTGACAAGAGGAAATGTTGGTCAGGAAAGTACAAGTCCTCATAGTTCAGCTATGAATAGAACTTCAAGGGTCACAATAATTCAATCACCAAACACTGATATAATGAAATTATGCTATTAACTATTTTGGAACAATGGGAGATGGGAAGTGCAGGTGATGATGAAAAGAGAGTTAAATCCTCATTTCCACAGTAGTAAGTCAATCAACAATGCCAAAGATGGAAGAATTCAAGCAGCAGCATAAGTACATTATTTAGAGACACAGAGGGAAATATCAAAAGAATCCACTAGAAGTATCAATAGTTGCCTCTGAGAAGTAGAAAATGAGGGAGGTGGGCAGAAGTCCAAGACCAGGATATGGGGGGTGTGTGCCTGTGTGTGTTTACACAAGTCTAGCGATGGCACCCTACTCCAGTACCCTTGCCTGGAAAATCCCATGGATGGAGGAGCCTGGTGGGCTGCAGTCCATGGGGTCTCGAAGAGTCAGACACGACTGAGTGACTTCACTTTCACTTTTTACTTTCATGCATTGGAGAAGGAAATGGCAACCCACCCCAGTGTTCTTGCCTGGAGAATCCCAGGGATGTGGGAGCCTGGTGGACTGCCGTCTCTGGAGTTGTACAGAGTCGGACACAACTGAAGCAACTTAGTAGCAGTAGTAACATCTGACTCTCTAAACCATTTGCAAATGTAATTTTTATTTTTTTACATGAAATTTAAAACAAAAACTAATAAAACTTCTAAACAGAAAAACAATGAGAAAGAGGAAAAGGAAAGGAAGAAGAAGGGGTAAGAGGGAATGAGGGAGAAAAAAGTATGGGCATTCTGGCTTCTGAATTATTATTAGAAGTTACAAGTCAGCTTGTATGCTGCTTGCTCCAAAAGCTCCTACCTCTCTACTTCCTGACAGAAGTCACCTCTAGCTACCAAGGATTCAGGGACAAACAGTAGACTGTGCCCTGAGTTCCATACACATGAAAGCTGTCCTAATAGCCCTCACAAAAAATAGATTTTCTCACTGAAAATCTATTTGGAAGGAATAGATGGGAATAGGATTTGGATGCACTTCCAAATCCTATATTGGAAGGATTCATTTTAGCCAAAAGTGGAAACAGTGACAGATTGGGGGGGTGGGGGGGGGGGGTTTGAAAATCACTGTGGACAGTGATTGCAGCCATGAAATGGAAAGATGCTTGCTCCTTGGAAGAAAAACTATGACAAATCTAGACAGCATATTAAAAAGCAGAGCCATCATTTTTCTGACAAAGGTCCATATAGTCAAACCTATGGTTTTCCCATTAGTCATGTATGGTTGTGAGAGCTGGACCATAAGGAAGGCTGAGTGCCGAAGAGTTGATGCTTCTGAATTGTGGTGCTGGAAAAGACTCATGAGAGTCCCTTGGACTGCAAGGAGATCAAACCAGCCAATCCTAAAGGAAATCAACCCGTAATACTCATTGGAAGGACTGATACTAAAACTCCAATATTTTGGCCACCTGATGAAAAGAGCCGAGTCACTGGAAAAGACCCTGATGCTGCAAAAGATTGAGGGCAAGAGGAGAAGGGGGCAACAGAGGTTGAGATGGTTGGATGGCATCACTGACTTAATGGGCTTGAGTCTAAGCAAACTCCCAGAAGTAGTGAAGGACAGGAAAGCAGGTGTGCTGCAGTCCATGGGGTGGCAAAGATTCAGGCATGACTTCGAAACTCAACAACAACTCCAGGACCACCTGGGTGTGTGGTCTCGCTCCTAGAAAACACCTACCTACTCACCAGTACAGGGGTAAGTTTGGTACTGAGGATGCTCTGAGAACCTCAAGCCTCACCCTAGAGGCTTTTGGATTCTGATTCTATAGGGGGAGATAAAAATGCAGGATCAAACACTCAGGAAGGAGAGGGGTCCCTCGTGACCAGCTAGGTCAGGCTCAACCCCTGGGCTTCCTCCTCCACCTCGATCAAAGCAATGGCAGGATGCTGGTTTACGTTGAAACCATCTAAATGGGCAACCCTGCCTGAGAGCCATCTCTTAGCTAATCAGGAGGATTTCAAAGGAAGAATACTATATCAGTCCGAACATAAAAACAAACCAGAAAAACTTGGAACAAGATTCCATCTTTTAACTATGAATGTTGTAACTAGCAATGAGTAGCTTCAGTTGGCTTGATTTTTTCCTTGCAATTATTATAGTAACTCACAGATATATTAAAAAACAAATCTGAGAATACAAGAAGGTAGAATGAAGATCTCCCTTCCTGCTCAGGCTCCCGGGACCTCTGTCTGAAGAAAACCACTGTGAGTGGTTTCTTACGCTTTCCTTGGGGTATATTCTGTACATATAAACATGTGTATCAGCTTATACCTTTTATTTTAACCCAAATGAGAGTAAACCAAATGGGCATATTGCTCTACACTTTCCTTTTTCTATACTTTTTT